>CAUYRT010066370.1:0-32685 GCA_963574885.1 Lepilemur ruficaudatus
TCCCTGAGGCAGAGCGGCGAGAACCAGTCCATGTTGAGACGAAAACATTCTGGGAACAGAAAATAGTGGTGGGAAAAGTTGGGGTAGACTGGGACAGATGCCAAAAGAACAGTGTTAAAAATAAAGTCGCTGCAAGCAGGAGATTGCTGCAGTCTTGTATCGTCTCTGTGTGTCTGTCGTTTGTTGTCTGTCTTCTGTGTTCAATTCTCCCCAAGTGGAGCCACAACATTTGGTCATAAGGAATGTTATTTCTTGAAACTGTACAGTTTACCAGGTTGTGACAGAAACATTTCATGAAGTCGTATTAGTAAATCAATCTGCAGAGGTGGAATATGTAACATCTGAGAGCATTGTCAACATGGTTTTGACCTTGAAAGTTAGCCGTTTTAAAGGAACACACATCTTTCCCCAAATCTTGTCCTCTTCAGCTGTAAGAGCTGTGGGACGGATCAGAAATGGCCAGAATTAACTAGCACTCTGGACTTAGGCATTGTTTCAAACAGTAACCAAGAACGTGAACTTGGAATAAGGTTGAGGTTCCTTTTCTCTTTGTGTTTGCATCTCCTGGTCAGATGGAAGATATTCACCACGATACTCACAAGTTATGTACATGCACAAAGGCCACAACTGACCTCTTAAATATGTATCTTTATGTTGTTTGTGTGGGACTATGGAAATACTGCCTGATAATTTAAAAATTCAAATAGTTAAGACATGTGAAAAGAGTGAAAAGCACACATATTTTCTTTCCTGCCCTCTCTTACCAAAGGAAAATGTCTGGAATATATCCTTTTAGAAATGTTGGCCATACATCAGCATTCTGTAATACATAGTATCATCGTGGACATCTTTTAAGCCATATCTAGGGTAATAATCTACTCAGGCTTTCCTTGACCTTCTAATAGATTCATTTCATAACTGTCAAATTTCTCATTCAAAATAGAAATAAGATGACTCTGTCAACCAGTATGCAGCCCAGGTAGGCTGCTGAAATTGAGTGTAGACCCTGTTGATTTTAACTGCATTCTAGCTTAAATTACATGTAGTCTTGGGATGAGACTTAAAACGTACAGTGAATATCTTTGTTATATTATCTAAGTCATGCCTTATTTGGTTATATGTATAAGAGTAGGGACAGTTTGAAACACAAAGTGAAATTTCTTATTAGATTCTTTAGCATTAGCATTTTACTGACTCACAGAACAAGAAAGAACTTCAGCAATCATGTAATACAATCTCCTCCTTTTGCAAATCTGAATGCTGATATGCAGAGAAGTCAAAGGACTTATCCAAGGTTATATAGCTCATTAGGTGGCTGGACCAAGATCAGCACATTTAGTCCAGGTTATGTCCAATTGCATGCTATTGTCTGGAATGAGTTGATAGTTTTTCAACCAAGCTTCGGGGCTATAGTTTTTTTGTATTGCGTTTTAAAATTTGCTTTTTACCATTTTTCTTTGTATAGAAAGACTCCATATATTTACTTTGTTTCTACAGCAACTCTCACAGCCATGTAAAATATGAAGTTTATCCCACAGTAGATCTTGGATTGGTGATGGCAAAGCTTGTCTACAAATCCTATGAAATTGCGTTTCTTCTGTGTTAATTCCCTTGTTGGTATACTTGTATTGGCCCATTCTAATCCTACCCTTGTCTCTTAGTTTTATTATTCCAACAACTCCTGTTTATCCCATCATCAAAATGGTACCTAAAATTAGTCTACAGATTATATGAAATTCATTTCTTCACAAATTCAATGAATTTAACTAGTTTCAAAAACCTTTATTATCTTATATTTACCAAGCACCAAAACTATGTTATTTTATAAAATGTAATCCTACTTCATATCCATTTTTTATTTCCAAAAGCTTTTATTTTCTTTCTTTTTTTTCTTTAACTCTTTGTTATTTTTATTTTTTTTATTCGAGAGTATTATAAGGGTACAAATGTTTAGGGTACATATATTGACTTTTCCTTGTCCAAGTCACAGCCACAAGAGTGTCCATCCCCCAGACAATGGGCACCACAACCATTAGATGTGAATATACCCATCCTCTCCTTCCCCCTCCCACCAGCCTGACACCCAATGAATGTTGCTACCATATTTGTACATTAAGTGGTAATCAATTAATACCAATTTGATGGTGAGTACATGTGGTGCTTGTTTTTCTTTTCATTTATTTATTTATTTATTTTTTAAAATTCAGAATATCATGGGGGTATGAACATTTTGGTTACATGTAATGCCTTTGCCTCACCCAAGCCAGGGCTACCAGTGTGCCCTTCCCCCATACAGTGCTCATTGCTTCCATTAGTTGTGGGTTTATCCTCCCACCACCCCCCACCTGACCGGCACCCAATGAGTATAACTATCATGTGAGTACCTTAATGTTGATCAGTTAGTACCAATTTGATGGCAAGTACATGTGTTGCATGTTTTTCCATCCTTGTGATACCTCACTTCATAGGATGGGCTCAAGCTCTAGCTAAGATAATATAAGAGGTTCTAGCTAGTTTACCATGTTTTTTGTATTCCATAGTATACATATACCACATTTTATTAATCCACTCTTGTATTGACAGTCACTTGGGTTGTTTGCAATTGTAAATTGTGCTGTTATAAACATTTGAGTGATGATATCTTTATTATAGAATGTCTTTTTTTCTTTTGGGTAGATGCTTAGTAGTGGGATTGCTGAATCAAATGGTATTTCTATTTTTAGCTCTTTGAGGCATCTCCAAATTTCTTTGCATTTTCTTAAGGTCTTCCTGTTTTTCTAGTCCCAAATCCCAAAGAAGTGGCATTCTTTATTTAAACACACTTTAGTACTTACTTGATAATGCTTGGTGTCAGAGGTCACAAGAAAGAAAACTTTCTGAAGCCTCATGAAAGCTTCCAGAATACCCTGAAGGGATTTAAGATTATTAAAGCTTTCCTCTCCAACTGTGGGATTTGGGTGACATTATTGGACTGAGATCACTTTAAATGGGGACTCGAAGAATGAGCTTGATAAACTCTTGTTCTACCACGTCAGATTTTCGCATTTTGCCCCACAGATTATTAGAATATCATTCTAAAAAGCCTAAAAACTGAAAGAATCTATAATTTATTATTGTCAATCACAAACCTTTTCTGCCAAACCTGTCTATATTTTTGTACCATTTGCTAAAAAATGACTAAGGTCCAAAGAGTAATAAAGAGTAAAGAAATGGAAATCCCTGTTTATCTTATCTCTTACCTTTAATCATGAATGTTTTATCCACATATAATGTCACAACTGACATTCTAAAGGCTGCTGTAGACACCAAACACCTTTCCAGGCAATTGTTCTAAATTGTAAGTAACTTGACAGCAGCTGTTCTTATTTTTAATCCATCTTCATTTTAATTCCTTTGTATACTGATTCTCTGCAACTTTTTTTGACCCTTAAATTTTGGCAGCAAGTTTGAATCCTTTTTTTTTTTAATTAATGAAAAGCGCTTACCATTGAGTTATCCCTCTGCATATACTTCTGATTTTGAACCTTCAAAATTCCAATGAAAATTCCTCTTTCCAGCTCTAATTCCAAAAAACTAAATTGGTTGCTTTAATTTCTTCTAGAAGAAGGGATTTGCATAGTCTCAGCTTTCCTCATAAAATACTCCACCTTGGTTTCTTTGGATCCATTATCAGTTATCTCCAACAAATTCAAGATTTCCATAATCATGCCTAGAATGATCCAGAGGATAAGGAATAGAAACCTGAACTATTTATCAAAAATTATGATTAAAAACCTTCAGTGATTTTTTTCCTTTCTTTTTTTTTTCAGTTTTTTGTACATTTGTGTAGTACATACAATACAGGGAGTTAAAATGCTTACTGGTGTAATTTCTATTAAGAATATAATAATTTTAGGATCAAGTTTGTTAACCCATTTTTATAACTTTCATTTCCTGGAATGAGTATCTATTTTAATATAATATAAAGCAATATCAGTTAAAACTTCAGAATGAGAAAAATGTCAGCTTTTTGTGACGATTCTTCAGGGTATAAAAAAGTTTAGAGATTGTGTTGGAGTGCTCAGAGCTGTGAGGAAAGGTGAAAGGAGAAACTCAAGAGACCAATATGTCACTAGAAGGGAGAGACAGAACAGGATATTGAATCTGAGGGAGAGAGGGCAACATATTGCTACTCTTTCCATGAGCTCTATTTATCCATAGGAATGTAAAGAACATGATATAAATTTTTTTTCTCCTTTCCTCTTTTCTTCCTACCCTCCTTTTGTTCTTTGAATATATTGCAGATTTACTTCCAAAGTAATTATCTCTAAAGTCTGTTTTCAATAAGCATAAGAATCTGAGTATATAAAACTAGGAGAGAGAGAGAGTAGGAACTTATCCTTAATGATTTGGTAAGAAATTAGGAAACAAAAGGAAGATTTTAAAAAGATACAGTCCATGCTTATTCATCCATTCAACAACTATTTTTTGAAGTCCTACTTGTCCTACTTGTACAGTACCCTGAGCATCCTAAGGTAAGTAGTCCTTTATCCCTTCCCCCCAAATATGTAATCTAACAGTAAGAAAGACTCAGATAAGCAAGGCCTATAACAGAGAGATGTACTGATTATAGTGATGGTAAGGAGGATAGACAAAGTTGGAGGCATCACACTATGTGATTGCAAAAATATTACAAAGGTATAGTTATCAAAGCAGCTTTGTATTGGCATTAAAACCAATGGGACAGAAGAGAGAGCTCAGAAATAAATCCATACATTTATAACTAATTGATTTTTGACATAGATGTTAATGCTTCTGCACAACAAAGGAAACAATTAACAAGAGTGAAGATACTACTTATGGATTGGAAGAAAATATTTGCAAGCTATACATCTGTTAAGGAGTTAATATCTAACATACACAGTAATGTGGCACATAATGACATTTCAGTCAATGCCAGACCAAATATACGACAGTGGTCCCATAGATTATAATACCATATATTTACTGTACCTTTGTAATATTTAGATGCACAAATACTTACCATTGCATTACAATTGCTAACAGTATTCAGAAAGTAATATGCTGTACAGGATTGTAGCCCAGGATCAATAGCCTACCATATAGTATACCATAGGTGCGTAGTAAGTTTTACTATCTAGGTTTTTGTAAGTACACTTTATGATATATGCACAATGACAAAAGTGACATATTTCTCAGAATATATCCTCATCATTAAGCAGCTATATATGAGGAACTCAATCAACTCTACTTAAAGAAAACAATGAATCCAATTTAAAATGGACAAGAGAACTGAAAATATATCTTTCAAAAGAAGACATACAGATGGCCAAAAGATATGTGAAAAATATACTCAACATCACTAATCATCAGAGAAATGCTAATTAAAACCACAATGAGATATCATTTCACACATGTCAGAATGGCAATTATCAAAAAGATGAAGCATAAGTGTTGGTGAGGATGTGGAAAAAGGAAACCCTGTTACACTGTTAGTGGAAATATAAATTAAGACAGCTCTATGTAAAACAGTATGGACATTTCTCAAGAAAATAAGTATAGAATTACCATGTGAGTCAGCACTCACTTTTAAGTATTTATTCAAATGATTTGAGATCAATTTGGTGAAGAGATGTCTGCACTCTCAGGTTCATTGCAGCACTATTCACAATAGCCAGGGAGTGGAAACGATCTAAAATGTCCATCGACAGATGAATGAATAATAAAAAATGTGGTCTATATATGCGGTGGAATACTGTTCGGCTTTTAAAAAGAAAGAAATTTTGTCATTTACAACAACATGGATGGAATTGGAAAACATTATGCTGAGTAAAATAAGCCAGGCACAGAAAGACAAATACTGCATAGTCTCATTTATATGTGGAATCTAAATCAATTGCACTCAAAGAAAGAGAGTAGAATGGTGGTTACCAGTGGCTGGGAGTGGTAGTGGGTTTGGAGGTATGGGAAGATGATGATTAAAGGATACTGAAGGAAATAAAACATTTCTCCTCAAAATATTGAGGATTGTTAAGTTAAAGACACTGAAAATGCAGGGAAACACTCTGCCTCGCTTCCATTTGCCTGATGGTAGGACATAAATTATTCCTTACCAGAGACAATAATTGTTTATTGGACCAGAGGAGTCACCAGCAGGTACCAGAGGAATCTAGGAACAGATTTTCCTATCTTTTCACATTTTCCCACCCTTTATAAGACTGGAACTACTCTCTCCTTTGTCTTGGCACTATATACGATTGATGGCTCTTTGTTAAAATATTATTCAAGCAAGTTCCCTAAGCCACTGACTTGAGAGAGGAATACTTTTGAACTGGGGTCTCTCTCATGTGATGGGTACAGAATATGTTAATAAAATTCTGCTTGCTTTTTTTTTTTGTTAATTTGACTTTTGTTTTCAGGAGAGTATCTCAACTAAAAACCTAAAAAGGGAAAGAAAAGAAATTTCTTTGCTCCCTTACAGTACAAAACTTCAATTAGACAGGAGTAATAGGACTGATTTCTTTGAAAAGTATTGTACAACATGGTGAATATAGTAAATAACAAAGTATTTCACATTTCAAAATTGCAAAGAGAGTAAATTTCAAATGTTCTCACCACAGAAATGGTATTTGAGGTGATTGATATGTTAATTAGCTTGATTTAATTATTCCACATTAGATTTGTAAATAACATCACTTTGTACCCCATAAATAGATACAGCTATCATATGTCAATTGACAATTAAAAAACAAAAATTACAAAAAGAAAACAAAAGATGCCAACAATGCACAATGGTGAAAGGACAGTCTCTCCTATAAATGGGGCTAGGAAACCTGAATATCAACATGCAAAAGAACTAAAATAGACCTTCTTCTCATGCCATCTACAAAAATCAACTCAAAGTGAGTTAAAGACCTGAAGCTATAAAACAATTAGAAGAAAATATAGGGGAAAAGCTTCATGACATCAATCTGGCCAATGATTGCTTTGATATTACCCCAAAACACAGGCAACAAAACCAAAAATAGACAAATGGGATTACATCAAAATAAAATGCTTCTGCAAAGGAAATACTCAACATAGTGAATAGACAAACCTATGAAATAGAATATATTTGCAAACCACACATCAGATAAGGGTTAATATCCAAAATATATGAGGAACTCAAACAACTCAATAGTAAGATAACAAATATCCTAATTAAAAATAGGCAAAGTACCCAAATAGACATTTCTCAAAAGAAGACATACAAATGGCCAACACATATATTACAAAGTACTGAACATTAGTAATCAATAGAAGCAACAGAGAGATGAAATTTAAAGCCACAATGAAATATTACCTCACACCTGTTAGAATAGCTGTTATTAAAAAGCTGAAAGATAAAAATTCTTGGCTAGGATGTACAGAAAAAGAAACCCTTGAATGTTGCTGTTGGAAATGTAAGTTAGCACAACCTTTACAGAAAATGACATAAAGGTTCTTCAAGGAATAATAACTAGACCTACCATATGATCCAGCAATCCCACACTACTTGGTATATATCCAAAGGATATGAAATCAGTATGTTAAAAACATATCTGCACTCCCATGTTCATTGCAGCATTGTTGACAATAGCTAAGATATGGAATCAACCTAAGGGTCTATCAATAGAAGAATGGATTTTAAAAAAGTGTTTTATATATACACAGTAGAATACCATTCCTGGAGAAATATTATTTTTAAAGCTGAATAGTATTCCATTGTGTATATATAAAACACGTTCTTTATCCATTCTTCTATTCCTGAAATAAAAAATAATAATATTTCTCTAATAAAACAGAGAAAAGTCCCTTTTTGTCTGGGTACCTCCTTCCTTTCCTTACCACTTAGAACCTGGTAATATGCCTCAAATTTAACTCAATTTAAAGAGTCAGGGAGTCTTTGGTTGGAGAGTGCTAAGGAGGAGGGAAAAGAGTATGAATTTCTTGATACTTGAAGTTACAGGGTGTGAAAAAGACCTCTTAGACGTAGGTGAAGGTACTGACAATTGTCAATCAGCCCAAGAGATGTGAGGGGTGTGGGCAGGGCTGGGCATGGTCAGCATCTGCTTCAAGTACCTTTTAATTATGTCCTGCTCTGTCAGTCCCTGCTGCTTTTCCTCAGGTTTCTGGAAATATGTGATACATTTGGATGGAGACAGTATTGAAGGTAGAAAGCGAGATGAATGATGATGAGGGATACATTGGAATGTCATTCACAAATGTACACTATCTTTTGTACATACTGCCATCTTTTGCCTGTCTTCTTGGCAGATTGAACTAAACCTAGTGTGAGTCTTATGCCTAGTGTTAGTCCTATGCAGTCCTCTGACAGACGCAGTACGTTATTTACTGCATCCTCATTTTCCATTGGGCTTTCTTCTTCCACCGCTGGAGACTTTATTTACCTGAGCTCAGGGCACCTAACGTCCTTATATTGTCCTCCAGTTGCCGCAAAGTTTTTCCAAAGACCTGACCATGTTAGACTTTCCCAGCATTCTAAAATGATGTCATTTTATGCCTTTCTTCCTCCTAACTAATCCCCTATTCTATCAGTGCCTCAGCTAAGGAATGATGGAACAAATTGAATGATACCGAAGCACATAAAAAGGCACATATATTAACTCCAAACATCTACAAATAAAATCAAATCAATTAACCTCTCAGATTATAGGAGAGCAATGTGACAAACCAGAGAAGGAGATATGTGAGGGGACAGAAGTTGCCCCAGGACCTCTCAAAACATCCCATGAAAACATTCGGGTGCAGATGTCTTTATTTATTTATTTTTATTTTATTTTATTTTATTTTTTTAATTTTTTTTTTCAGATGTCTTTATAACAGAATGTCTTATGCTCTTTTGGGTAGATGCCTAATAATGCTATTGTTGGATCAAATGGTAATTCTATTTTTAGCTCTTTGTACTCAATTTTAAGAAACGACAGTGAGCTAGCACCGCTTATATTATCCTGTATTAAGCTTAAGCCCATTACTCAAAGTGAGGTGACACAGGACTGGAAGAATGGGCCCCACATGTACTCTCCATCAAATTGGTACTGACTGATTAACACTATAGTGCTCAAATGGTGGTGGTGTTCACTAGGGATTTGGGGGTTGGGGGGTAGACCCACATCTGAGGGATGTGGTGAGCACTGTGGAGGGGAGGGGCATGCTTGAAATGTAGTTGGGGATGGGAATTAGGGGTCTCAAGAGGGGGAAGGAAATCCTCTAAAACTGATTTATGTGAATAACTGTACAACCTGGTAAATTTACTAATAATCATTTAATTGTACCACTTAAAATGGAGTAAAGGCATGATATGTAAATTATACTTCAATAAAGAAAAAAAATCCCATGAAGCCATAATTCATACATTAAAATAATATTCTATCTATTTCCATATTCTGATCTATGAAAATGGCCTAGGATAGAAATTCAGGGTGTAAAATGCAGACTCTGGGGCTCTCCATTCTAGAATAATCTATTAAAGGCCATTTAGTTAATTTATTTCTTTATGAAATATTATTATATTCCAGCAGTCCACCATGGTGAAACTAGGCTTTTAAAATGTTAATCGTTCATTTCAAATGATCCCTGTGTTCCCTTTTGGCTGACAATGTATTTTCCAGGAGGAGTAACAAATTTCATGCTTGAATCTTGCCCAGTTAGTGCAGCGTACATAACGCTCAGTAATTTAACCCTCAATCTTCCATTCTCTTCTGAAAAGGGACAAAGGGCCATTACTCGCTTCACAATTCTTAGTACTGTTAATTAGGAACGCCTCTGGAACTCCTTCAATGACTTCTCCCAAACCTCTGCCATCTTCCTGCTCACTCTTGATTCTCCTCCAGAGACAAAATATCATATCTTTCCATCTGTAAGATTTCTCTGTCAATTTTCCCTTCAATAATGCTTTTGAAAGGGTTAAATAGGAAGAGCACTGAGGATTTTTAGGGTAGTGAAACTATTCTGTTTGATATTGTAATAGTGGATACATATCATTACAGACTTGTCAAAACCCATAGAATGCACAACGCCAAGAGTGAACCCTAACGTAAACTATGAACTTTAGTAAATAATAGCACATCAATATTGACTCACCAATCTTAACAAATAAACTACACTAAAGTAAGATGTTTAAAATAGGGGAAATTGAGGGAAGGAAGCTGAAAGAGTTTGTAGGTACTCTCTGCATATTTCACACAATATTTTTCTTCAAAACTCAAACTCATAAAGAAAAGTCTACTAATTAAAAAAATAGACATACAACTCTATAACCTAGCTGCTTCACTTCTAGATATTCACCTAAGAGAGATAAAAACATACATCCATACAAAGACTTAGACACAAATGCTCATAGAAGCTTCATTTCTAATAGCCCAAACTGGAAACAACTCAAATATCTATCAACAGCTTAGGTAGATAGACAAATTGTAGCAAAGGCATACAATGGAATACCTCTCAGCAACAAAAGAGATGACCTGTCAGATGAATTCCAAAGTAATTATGCTGAGTGAAAGATACCAGACAAAATAGAAGGAAGGGTTATGATGGAGATGAGGAATTTTTTTGCTGGTGATGGATATGTTCATTATCTTGATTGTTGTGATGGTTTCATGGGCATGTATTGTGTCAAAATTTATCAAATTTTTTACTCCAGATATGTACAGCTTATTGTATTTCAATTATATTTCACTAAATATATAAAATAATTCAAAGAGGGTTATTCCTTTCTCCCTCATCCCTCCCTATCCTTATATTCACTCCTTTCTTATATTCACTACCTTTCCCAGATTATATACCACTCCCTGAAGTATTTATGGTATAAAAAATGCTATCAATGTTTTCCAGGTTCTGGCTTTATCAGTTAGGGATTGCATAACACAGAAGAAACCATCATTTTTTCTCATCACTTGGGAATTAGGTCTAACGCTTTGCTTTTACTACCTTTTGAATGTCATTAGTATACACTGTTCTATGCTATGATGATTCTATCAAAGGATATCTATAGTCCACTGCCCTTCTCAAGTCTCTAGCTCACCATATTGCCACTAAATTTGGAGTTCTATGGAGAAAGGGAGTCTATTATGCAAGAAAAATTTCAAAAGGAAGATAGATTTAATAAAATATAGATTTTTTTCTGTAGCATAGTATCTCAGTTTAATTCTTTATTGTATATCAGTACTATGCCAGACTTGCAATCTGATTTTTTGGAGTTCAAACAACATAAACTATGTAAGTTATCCATCACAATAATTCGCATCACCTTTTTGGAAAGAGGCAGTCAGAATATATCAGCAGATGTCTGGTCTCTTCCTATAAGACAAAGGAGAAAGTTTATAATATTGTTACTTTATTATTACTTTTTATGAATTCCCTCATTTTGATGCAGTCCATTCCTTAGTCATTACCAGTGAGCAATAATTTGTAAAATATAACACACTGTTGAAAGTCATGTTATTTAATAATGGTGCAATGTAGCAACTAGGAGCCTCTCTCTAGAGACAGGCTACCCAGATTTAAAGAACAGTTTACCATTTACCATCTTGTTCATATCCTCTCTAAGCTTTAGTGTCTTTATCTTCAAAAGCAATGAATTAGTAGAGCATATCATAATATTACAGCACTTATTGTGAAGATTAAATGAGGTTTTTTGAGCACAGTCTCAGGCACACCATAAATATAATTTTTACCCAATATAATTATATTATCATAATGTCACATAGCATTTGGTTACTGATGCTTGAAAGACATAAAGGTACTCTTTTCTGTGACAATATGCTGATATAAGGCATGCATCTCTGTTCTGCAAATGCTAAGCAGTTGATAACAACTGTCTTCATTCCCCAAGAAATTCAGATGAAATGTTAGTGAAAACTAAACAGTGCAATCATAAACTGAGGATTAATTGTTATCACAGCACATCATTTTGTCAAAACTACCATTTCCACAATTGTGACCAAACATATCTAAACTGTGAGAATCATCTCACATCCTGGGAAATCCACCCACCTATTAGGGACTCGCTGCGTAATCATTCAATTATTTCTTTAACAAATATATTGAGTACTTACTGTATGCTAAGCAACATTCTAAAAGCTGGAATGCTGCAGCAGCAACATGTACACAATTCTGCTCTCATGAAATTTATAATCCAGAAAGAGAAAGAGACAATTAAAAGTAATTATTTAATTACAATTGAGATGAGCCATTGAAGAATTACAGAGTTCTAAGAGGGTGAACAATGAAGGATTCTAACCTATCTGTGAGGGTGATGTGTTTAGGAAAGCCTTTGCCCCACAAAAGTTCTTTTTAAAACCATTACCTCATCAAATCATGTTAAAGACAGTACTTCTCATATTTGGCACTTTGTGATTTTTACTTAAGTTTCTTAAATTCCTTAGGCTTCAATTTCCTTGTTTGTAAAACAGGAGTAATAATATTTACTTTAAAGGGATAATGTGATGTTTAGAAAAAGTGTGTGCAAATTACTGGCCAATTCTAACTATTCACTGTCTACGTACATGTTGCAAACATAGCTGTTTTCTACACTTAGTATCAGAGAGACATTGAGACTAAACAATGTTGGTTGTTATTGTAAAAAATCTAAACTTTAGTAAGTAATTAATTTCTAGGTGGTTGTAATTTATACTTTTTCAGAATAAATAGACGTGCAACATTTGTGTGGTGTGTGTGTGTGTATGTGTTGGGGTGGCTTCTGCTGCTTTTAGTGTAGAAAAAGATTCCAAAATTGAATCTTATACAACTTTGGCCAAAGAAAATGAATCATTAAATAGCAACAAAGACAAACTTGGTTGAACTGTTGAACATGGAGATGTGGTTGATTCTGAGATATATATATATATTATATATGCATATATATGTGTGTACATATACATGCATGTAATATATGTGTGTACATATATTATGTATATGCATACATAATATATATGTACATGTACACATGTACATGCATACATGCACACATATTTATACACACATACATAAGCTCCCTGAGACATTAATCAAGTGTCACCTGTGTCCAATATATGGAGCATTGGCATCCTAATGTGGGCAGTGGATGTGTGATTCTAAAGCTATTCTGAATATATGTCAGAGTAGTAAAACCCTCTGTTAATATAAAGAATGTCATTAAAGGCATATATTTATACCATTTCCAACAATTCTTTCTCTGTGGATATGAGTGCACCCGAATGATTTTGATGTTTTAATAATCATACTTCTTTAGGATTTTCAATTCATAGAAAAAATGGGGAAAATATTTTCTCCAGGGTCAGCCTTTATGTCTAAAAATACACTCATGGTTATCTTTTAGAGAAATGAGAGAAAATCTCTGCTTCTATAGCATTTAAACTGTTGTCATGTCTTAAATTATTAGATTAACAAAATATTTGAGGAAATTTTAAAATAACTTTCACAGAAAAAGTCTATATAAAATAAAACCACTACGTGTAAGCTCTATAATGGTTGCAGTAGACAGAGGGTGATTAAGCTGAGGAGAGTGTGAGGTTGCTACAGTTTTCACCCGGAGTGCCATCTGCCACCTTTACTTTGCCCCATTGGCAATTTCTACCTCACAGCCTGCCCTCACTTGCATATGTTTTTAAGACAGATTTTTAAAATAAGCCGAGTGAAATTGGCATATACTTCAATATGTCCCAAAATTTCTGATTCACAGAAATCAGCATATGTGCCAAAGTGATGTTAGAGCAGAAAATGTCAAATAATGATTAAAGTAGTTTTAAAAATGGATCATTGAAAATTTTGAGAGGAGAAGTCTGATTAAGAATCTCACCAAAATATAAATCTAGGTTCTTTGAAAGAGATATGGGGGACAGGAATTGGAAAGTAAATGGAAAGTAAAAATAAAAATCTAGCATATTTTTATTTCAGTTTGAATCCTTGAGAGCTGTATTGACACGGACACTTCTCAGCTTCCTGCAGGGTTAGATCATTTGCATCCTTCTTTTCAATATCTTTTGCCAACTAACCATTTCAAAATTACAGCTAAATTAAAGACACTGCCTGTTATTTGCTGTACACTAGAACTTAGATCTCCCCTTGGAGAGCTCTAAGCTCATTCAATGAGGCATAACACTTAATTTCATTTGCAGAGTTTCTGCTATCCAACTTTCCACAAATTAAATGAGATCATTCATTGCTCCCCTTGTAGGCTAATGAGACCTATATTGTTTGTCCACATTTAATGTCCTAATATCTCGGTTTCATAGTCTAATGTTTAATAACAAATCAGTGATGAAATTGAATATACCGTAAAATAGAAATCCTTCAGTTTATTAGCTTCCTGTGGTTCTATGGAACCTTAGCTCTCGTCTAGCTTAGGGAGTTGCAAACTTAGATGCCTACAGGGGCCAGAGAGGCTATAAATATGTGCACCGAGCTTGATATAACAGACTAAAGGAGATTGGGTCCTATGGTGACCTGAAGAAAAAAGTTCCCTATTTTAAGGAAAGAAAATTTAGCATTAAGACAAAATATATAACACACACAAACAATTCTGTGGATGGAATTTGTCCTAAAGCTTCCCCAGTTTTTGAACCTGGTCTTACCTGTCTCTCCCATGTTATACATTAGGAAATAACCAATGAACAGAAGCAGTTTAAATAATTGCCAAATTCATTTGTAATCCCTATTATAGTGCTTAAAAATACATCAACACAATCTCTGCACTAGGAATCAATTGCACACATTCATAATTGTGACCTGAAAAGGGAAGGGAATGTGCACATTAGAGGAAGAGAAAGGCTGATATTGGATTAAGGTAAAGAGACAAGCAACAGGAATCAGAATGTAGAGTATTTTAAATAAGCAAAATGTGTACCTAATCGATCATTTATAAAGTGTGGTCAGGATAGCAGGTGTAGTTTAAATGATTCAACTAATTAAGAAAAAAGTGTCAACTATTAAAAGAGAGCACAAAAATCAGTAGGATCATAAGTCAGAATGGCAATTACGGTCTTTATTTTTCTGTATCTTGGTTTTAGGCCTAAGACTAAGGGCAGGTATTTTCAAGCAACCAAAAGACAAGTTAATCTGGCAACCAGAGAGTATATTTATGTACTGCATGTGACTTTGGTAATTAATTGGAGTGTAATGTTTCCTTATGAATTCAGGATTTGGAGAAGAATCACACAATGCTTGCATAAATTATTATAAACAGTGAAAATTATGTGGAGACACAGAAAAACACATGCTTTTATACCAGTTTCTGTTTCTTGGGAAGAAGAGGCAAATACAAGTATGCAAGCTCATGTGAGCAAGATTAGAAAAAATCAGCAATGATCCTGGGAATATAATTTGTTTCTGCTTATAGGATGATTTTATGTATGCTAGTTCTTCTGGTATGAAGTTATACCAATTCCTGGCATTCAGTAAAAAAGAAAAAAATACTAATAAAATAAGTTATTTTATGTAGTGCTGCTTTCAAGTTCTGAGTTGCACTAAGAGCTAAAAAATTTCTTAGAAAATTAATATATTTTTTTTAACATAGAACTACAGTTCCCTTTGCTTCTTTAAAAGTAATTTAGCCTTTTGGCCAGTGTAGTGTTTCAGCAACTACGAATATGTAGAATACATTGGATGGGTGACATTTGGCTACAGTTTTCAAATTGTTCATTTTTAACTCTAGATGTTCGAACAATGTGTTTCTAGTTTTCATATAAAAACCATTTTACTGACGGGAAAAGTAGGCAGGAAACACTTTCATATCTGATATTGTAAAAAGAAACCTGGGAGCAGATTTATTATGTATAAACAAATAGAAATATTTAAAATTGAGAACTCTTTTATGTGAAATTGAAAAATATACATGGGGTGCTAGTTCTTTATAAAGCTAGGCAAAGGGGGCCAGATTAGCAGGTGTAGTTTAGATGACTCAACTAATTAAGGAAGAAAAGGTTGATACGAAGAGATTGTTTCACATGAAAGAAACAGTTAAGACTGAAAGAATTGGGTGGAGCTAAAATAAGTCATGTTGTCAATGTCTTCTTTGGAAGGTGGTTCAGATGGAGAGAAGAGGAGTACAAGTTCATCCGTCCCAGAAGTAAACTGCCAGGGATCGGACTTCATATTCAGAGATCTTAAGAGCTTCTCAAAGCACTTGATACCATGAATGATGGGGAAAACAGTAATTTTAGTGTATTTAGTATCTACATTTTAATATTTGAATATAAGCCAAAAAGAAACTATTGTAAAGAATGGTGAGAATGACCTCAGGGAATGCAAAACTGGGAGAAAAATATGACATTTAGAGAGATTCTGGTACTAGATGCTCCATTTGAACTTAGCTGAATTTGCTGGTGTTTTTGATTTCTGGTAATATTTGCATGCCAAAGATGGTTTTCTAGGGCAATTCTTTTCTATTAATATGGTGGATTTATTCTTCAATCTGTCAATCCAATCTTTCTCTTGCTCCTTAGCTGAACAAAATTACCTGATGAGGTAGTACACCAAAAACTGTCTTACACACTTTCATACTTTCATATACCCCCAAAGAATTTTTTTTATACTTCCTCTCCTGCACATTTATGTTGGTAAAAGTAAGACTTTCATTACCGAGAAAGTAATTAAATGCTAAATTATGAAATGAAATCCATCACCAATGGATTTAAAACTTATATGAGTGTTTATATTTTTAAATATATTTAATTTGAATGACTTCTTAACTGTTAACATAAGTGCAGAAAACAAGAAAACACGCTTTTAAAGGGGGGCAGGTTTCTTGTTCTGGGACACCATACTTCCTTATAAAAATTCCAGAGGAAATGGAGTCTGTGATTTAGCACAAGAGATTTATTAATAAAATGTTTCTAAACACAGTTATATACATATTGTTTTGCATTTTCTATGTTTAAATTTATTCTAAATGTCTGCATATATTACAGTGGATTGTAAACTCCTTGAAATCAAGTTTTGCATTTTATTTCCCACAATAGACCCACTCCTAGCACAGTGCTTGGTAGTAGATTCTACAAAAAAAAAAAAATCTCAGAGATACAAGGATAGCTCAGCATATGCAAATCAATCAATGTGATACATCATATCAACAGAATGATGGAAAAAATTATAATCATTTCAATTGATGCTGAAAAAGCATTCAATAAATTCAACATCCCTTCATGATAAAAGCCATCAAAACAATGGGTATAGAAGGAACTTACCTCAACATGACAAAAGCCATATATGACAGACCCACAGCTAGTATCATACTGAATGGAGAAAACCTGAAAGTCTCTCCTCTAAGATCTGGAACAAAACAAGGATACCCACTTTCACCACCATTATTCAATATGGTACTGGAAGTTCTAGCTAGAACAATTAGACAAGAAAAGGAAATAAAACGCATCCAAATTGGAAAGGAAAAAGTCAAATTATCCTCATTTGCAGAAAATATAATCTTATATCTAGATAAATCTAAAGACTCCAGAAAAAAGAAAAACTATTATAATTAATAAATTCAGTAAAGTTGTAGGATACAAAATCAAGATACAAAAATCAGTAGCATTTCTATATGTCAACAGTAAACAATCCAAAAAAAGAAAAAACCAAGAAAGTAATCTCATTTACTTTATAATAGCTACAAATAAAATAAAATACCTAGCAATAAACTTAACTAAAGAAAAGAAAGATCTCTATAACAAAAACTATAAAAATTGATGAAAAAAGTTGAAAAGGACACAAAAAATGGAAAGATACCCCATACTCATGGATTGAAAGAATCAATATTGTTAAAATGTCCATATTACTCAAAGAAATCTATAGATTCAATGCAATCCCCATCAAAATACCAATGATACTCTTCACAGAAATAGAAAAAATAATCCTAAAATTTACATGGAATCACAAAATACCTAGAATAGCTGAAGCTATCCTGAGTAAAAAGAACAAAGCTGGAGGAATCACATTACCTGACTTCAAATTGTACTACAGAGCTGTAATAACTAAAGCATCATGGTAATGGCATAAAAACACACACGTAGATCAATGGAACAGAATAGAGAACCCAGAAATAAATCCACGTATCTCTAGTGAGCTTATTTTTTTCAAAGATACCAAGAACATACAGCAGGGAAAGGACGGTGTCTTCAATAAATAGTGGTCAGAAAACTGGATACTATAATCAGAAGAATGAAACTAGACCTTTATCTCTCACCATATGCAAAAATCAAATCAAACTGGATTAAAGACTTAAATTGAAGACCTTAAACTATGAAACTACTAAAAGAAAATATTGTGGAAACACTTCAGGTCTGGGCAATGATTTCTTGAATAATACCCCCAAAGCACAGGAAACCAAAGCAAACTTGGACAAATGGGATGGATGATATCAAGCTAAAAAGCTTCTGCACAGCAAAGGAAATAATCAACAAAAGAAAGAGAAAACTTACATAAAGGGAGAAAATATTTTCAAACTACCCATTTGACAAGGGACTAATAACTAGAATATATAAGGAATTCCAACAACACAATAGGAAGAAATCAAATCATCTGATTAAAAACGGGCAAAGGATCTGAATAGACATTTCTCAAAAGAAGACATACAAATGGCCAGCAGATATATGAAAAAATGCTCAACAACCCCTTAGTCATCAGAGAAATGAAAATCAAAACTATAATGAGCTATCGTCTCACCCCAGTTAAAATGATTTTTATAGAAAAGACAGGTAATGATGAACGCTGGCAAGGATGTGCAGAAAGAGGATGGAGAACAGTATGGCAGTTCCTAAAAAAACTGAAAATAGAACTACCTTGTAACCCAGCAATCTCACTGCTGGGTATATATCCAAAGGAGGGGAAATCAGTATATCGAGATGATATCTGCACTCCCATATTTATTTCAGCACTAGTCACAATTGCCAAGATTTGGGATCAACCTAAGTGTCCATCAATCGATGAATGAATAAAGAAATTGTTGTATATAATAATGGAGTATTGTATAGCCACAAAAATGAAATTCTGCCATTCTCAATAACATGGATGCAACTGGAGAACGTTATGTTAAGTGAAATAAGCCAGATGAAAAAAGACAAATATCACATGTTCTTACTTATATGCAGGAGCTGACTATTAAAACATTTGATCTCATGAAGACAGAGAGTAGAATGATGGTTACCAGAGATAGGGAAGAGTAGCAGGGAAAGGGGAATAAAGTATGGACAGTTAATGAGTACAAACATATAGTTAGATTGAATGAACAATATTTTATTTCATAACAAAGTGACTATCATCAACAATAAATTAGGATATAGTTTTAAATAACTAAAAAAAGTGGAATTGGAATGTTCCTAACAAAAAGAAATTATAAATGCCTGAGGTGATAGATACCCCAATTATCCTGATTTGATTAATTCACATTGTATGTCTGTATCAAAACATCACGTGTAGCCTATAAAGATATACAACTATTATGTACCACAATAATTTTTTTAAAAAACATCAAAAGCTCACAAGTATTAATTAAACCCCTACTCTAGCCCTACTCTAGGTTCTCTCAGACTACAAAAAGAACCTCAAGGAGATTCTTCCTTTAGGATTTGGTAATATGATGGGAAAGCCAAGACTGTATATATATATATGTATATATAATAATATATATGCTATTAATGAAAATACTAGGGTATTCATGAAGCAATAGACAAAATACCTATAAAAAAGAAATCAGATACAGCAAATATGGCTCCTTAGTAGATATGGTTTTTCATGTTCTTTAAATTCAGGTAGAAACAACTCATCCCATAATACTGGGGTAGAATCTAAAATTTATTCCTTGTATTTTCAAAAGCCATTAATAGTCTTCTTCAGGTAAAAAAAAAAAACAAAAAATTGGTTGCAGGCAATAAAAACCTACTCAACTTAGCCCAAGATAAAAAGATTGATTTTAAAAACATATATTTTTAAAATTTAAAGAAAAATATAACTAGCTTTCAGCAAGCCTGGAAAACAGGAGAGCTCTAGGGAGGAGCTCAGCTGCAGGAGCTCATGGACCTTTACTCTAATGATCCGCCATTACCTCAGCTAGCAACTTATTAGGTTTCTGTGCATCGTAGTTCAAATTCTCAAAAGGGAATCTGATTAATTCAGATTAGTTTATGGATTGGTTCCTCTGGGGTTGGATAGCTTCTCTTGGCTCAATCAGCCATGTCAGGGGAATGACATTGTTAATTAAGGATAAGCAAGAAGAATCAAGATATTTCTCTAGCAGAGATGTTTGTGATTCTAGCACACATTTATTTATATGTAAATGTATAATGGAAAACAGACTATATGGCTATTAATGAAATGTAATTATCTTATCCTAGGAAAGTATATTTATGGGAAAATTATTGTCTTTATTCTTGTGTATTCAATATCAATGAATAGCACAAAATTGCCTAAGTCAAAACTCAGATATCCTTCTAGACTGGCTCCCTTAACTTATCCACACATCCAATCAATCACCAAATCCCAGTTCTTCTGCATCCTAAATAACATATTATGTTAAAATCACCTATACATGAGGAAAATTTCTCCACTATATATAAAATCTGTGGATAAATGGATTGTGTTTGGTGTTTTCATCTGTAGTATCTAGCACAAGGCTTGTCACCATTGACTCTGGCGGACACACTGCACCATTGTGAGATTCAGAAGCAGGGTGTTTTGCCAAACTGTGCCAACAGAAACTGAGATAATAAATATGTGTTGTTTTAAGTTTCTAAGTTTTTGGTAATATTATTATGCAACAATAGGTAATTGATAGAAGTAGCATCTATTTCTTCCTGCATAAGACTTTTTAAAATAATGAAAAAGTCTCATTTTAAATTATGAATCTATGGTTTTATTTTCTACAATTTAGTATTGTCTTGACATGGAACACATGAATGGTGAAACGGGTCAACAAGATGAGGACAGGTGTGAGTAAATCATTGCAGCTTTCCTTTTGATTCTTTCTTCTTGCCTCTCCTCCACTAGCTAAGACTGACATTGTAGGCTATGGTCCCAAACCGTTTCAGTTCAAAAACCTTTGTTGTTTTAGTTAGGAATCATGACTGAATCACTGTTTAGCGTCTGTGTCATACTTCCACATCTCTTAATCTTTCCTATAAGATGCCGTGAAAGTGTCCAGTACCATGTTTTTATCTCCATATCCATTTACCATAGATGTTTCCCTGTTCCAGGAACAGAAGGAGTATTATACTCCCACTAATAAAATAGTGAATAGTATGTCATCAAATCTGCAAACTTTTGTGTTGATATAACAGAGATGACTCAAAATTTGGCAATTTCCTCTTGATGTTCCAGGAACTGTGATATTCTGGAACGTCTAAGACACCTTGAAATCTGGAAAAAATCCACTTAAGTCAGCTGGAGTAATGGTATGTGTGAAAAAATGTATTTCGCCACCTAAATACTCAGAAGAAATTGCAAAATCACATGAAACAGAATGAAACAAAACTAGAGAAGTGGCATTTTTATTTATGTGTATAAAGCCCTCCTGATTATTTATTCATCACTGCCATACCTGAGTATGAGCTTCTGAAACTATGCATAGCCTCTCCTTCTCATCAGGAGAAAATAATGTATAGGTGGCTGAGTTTCTCCTCTTCCTCTGCTCCTAGAGTTACCCAAGTCCACATATGTATCAAGTCTCCAAACTCTTCTGGGAGTTCCAGGGATCCCTAAAACTGCCTACAAATAAGACTGAGCCTTTCGGGCATCATCAAGAGAGGCATAGAGTTTTGTGATAGGTTGTCTCTAAAGATAAAGGACTCAGAACACCCAGGAGACTATTCAGCTGTTAAAAGCAAGACATTCGAGTAATTGGAAATTGATAAAAATGGAGTAATTCTCTACTCAGAGTAAGCCCAGACTGAATAAGACAAGAAGTCAGAGAACATGTGCTTTAAATGAGGAACCCTAGTCTATCAAGAGATAGTAAGTTGACACTGAGATTTCAAAACCTGTATGTGTAAGTAACTGTTTTGGAAATAAAGCATCTTTTCCCTTAAAAAGAAGCTTGGGGTGCTATGATTTATAAAACACATTCTATTATTGAATCTTGAAATACGTTCAGATATCTTAGGGTCTTAAGAATGATTATTTACAATGAAACCTGCAAACAAACAAAATATACTTGATTGTAAATGCAGGATTTTATTGTAAAAAGGTAAAAGTTTATATTTAAATAATTTGCTGGAGTGTGTGTTTCTATCTGGAAGGACAGAATGACTTCGAGAATATATTTATATAAGTAACTACAAATTCCATGAATTATCTATTTTAAAAAATTATCTTTTTAAATAGTGTTGAGTTCATAAAGAAATTAAACTTTTATCCTCATGATAGAACACAGGCAGGAAATAAATAATTGCTGAAGGCTAGATGTCTTTAAAAATTATTTAGTAATTTTTGGCCAGGCGCCATGGCTCACGCCTGTAATCCTAGCACTCTGGGAGGCCGAGGCGGGTGGATTGCTCAAGGTCAGGAGTTCGAAACCAGCCTGGGCAAGAGCAAGACCTCGTCTCTAAATAGAAAGAAATTAATTGGCTAACTAAAAATATATAGAGAAAAAATTAGCTGGGCATGGTGGCGCAAGCCTGTAGTCCCAGCTACTCGGGAGGCTGAGGCAGTAGGATCACTTGAGCCCAGGAGTTTGAGGTTGCTGTGAGCTAGGTTGATGCCACGGCACTCACTCTAGCCTGGCAGCAAAGTGAGACTCTGTCTCAAAAAAAAAAAAAAATTATTTAGTAATTCTAAATTATGTCTATTTTTTTCTTTAACTGTGGTTTGCTTTAAAGATTTCAAGAGGAAAATTTGTGTGAAGACTTAAAGGAGGTAAAGTATTATACAATTAAACCAAGAAATGTGATGTTTAATTTTAATTTAAAAATAATTCTGTGATTTCATTATGCATTAATAAATGCAATTACTACACACAAAGTTGTCA
This sequence comes from Lepilemur ruficaudatus, assembly GCA_963574885.1. Taxonomy (NCBI): domain Eukaryota; kingdom Metazoa; phylum Chordata; class Mammalia; order Primates; family Lepilemuridae; genus Lepilemur; species Lepilemur ruficaudatus. The sequence goes on from CAUYRT010066370.1 coordinate 22,988, forward strand.
ATTGGTGTCATGGCATTTTTTTAGCTGACTGATTTCGATTTGCACACTGAAATTAATAACTAAACTTTTATATAAATCTGAGGTAGAACAGAAATTAAAAGAGAAAGTATGGTTATCAAAATGTATAATTATAAAATCTAGTGTTTTCTATGAATGCGTTTTAACAAAACAGAAAATCTAAATTTTTCTGATTCTGTAGAAAAATTTGTATTTGAAATATCTAGGAAACTTTCAAGGTACAAGTCTTAGACATTTTTGCAACAATGCTTTAGTGATTTAATTACTTTGTTCTTGATACATTCTGTTTATAGTGATCTAATATTTTAAGTGACTTTAAGAAGTTTAATTTATATAGCATTTTAGTAATAGAGACTTTGAAATTCTTCATTGGACAGTCTATAATTCAAAAGGATTCTAGTTATATATATCCAGATTCTAGGTATTACATGTATACAGAATTGTGAGATGCAAAAGAAGACCTCAGGTAAATTTTCAAAAAGCTTTCTTGTCTGCATACCGCCTGGCAATATTACAGCATTTTGAGATACTAGATATCTTCCTCAAAATCACCCTGGAGCAAAACAAAGAATTGAGTGGTACCAGATAATATTTAGTACTGTTTTGGAATTGAAGCCTTGGAATAACAGCACACAGCAAGATATATTAAGGTTGTAAGGGAATATCATGTTTTATAAAAAGAAACTGAGCTTTAAGCTTACTAAAGGGAGAAAGATAAACAAGAGACTATATCAGAACAGGATTTGCAAAGTTAAAATTTAATTGAATATGTGAAAACATGTATATTGATATAGTTTGAAATTGAATATAGAAGGCAGAATTTTTGTGCCCAGCCTGAAGTCATGCACATGAATCTTATGCATATAACCACGCATTTAACCATGGCAGATAGACCAGATGGTGGCTAAATGAAACACTTATACAAGGCTTTCGAGATTAAATAGCTGATTTTTTTTTTCTTCCCACATCTCATAAAGTAGACCGATAGAGCTAATTTCTACCACTCTCCATCAGAATCTAAATATCAACCCCTAAAATTGATACTTTCTAAGAATATAGAACTGTCATCTATTGGAATGATAACACCTTGAATTTGAAATAAACTGTAACAAATCATACATCAAATAAATACTTCCCTAGCCATGCAGGGTGAGTTATGAATGACTCTAAACCAAAGTAAATTGTGTACATATACCTATTAGAATGCATGCCAGAAGCAGAAAAATCTATACAGGAAATGTTGAGCTAAATTTGGTAGTTTTATCTTTAACATTAATATCCATTGTATCATTATTTTTGAATTATTATACAAAAATATGTAAGCATGTTTATTTTGTTAGAAATAAAAATTTTCACTGTAAGTAACAAGCAGAACAGTTACCAAATCACTTAAAGAAAATGAAATAGAAGCACCATAGGTGTTATTATAGAAGTAAGTGGGAATATCAACAGGAGGCACACATTTAAAAGAAAACTAAGTGTTTATTTTGCAGCTTTGTACACAGAAATGACCTAGGAGCCCTGTGACTTCAGCAACCCCAGCTCCTAAATGATGATTTCTAATACCATTCTCAAAAGAACCTGGGATGCTTTTGAGCAATGGCAATTCCATGATTGGATTAGTGAAGAGGTAAGGTAGGTCTAGGATATCCTAAATTGCCCAAAGGAAAGTAAGCTTTTAATAATTTAATAGCATTATTTCAAGAGTTAATAAAGAATAGTTGTATTTAAAATGTATTTTTGTTGAGCCATTATTCAATTATTTTGAAATTATTGAGTCATTTACTGTATTTTATCTTATCTTTCATTTTGAATAAAAGTGGCCCCAAAATGCCTCCTTTTGAAGACTAGCAGAAGTAAAAGCATGTACTTTCTGGAAGAAAGCGTCTCAAATATTAGGCCCACAAGACTACCTCAATTAAGACAAAATGATGTACAAACACTGATTACCAAATATATGAGCAGGCAATTTGAGTAAGTGTAAGCAAAAACAAGAAACAACCATTTATATCATAAGAATACTTGCAGAAATAAAAGAGACAATGACAAATGTGAATATAAAAAAAGTCATCGAGTTTAACAGGTGCATTTTTATAGAATAAAATACCTGGAAATAACATTAATAGTGGAAAGTTAAATATGTACAATGCAATCTTAGGAATAGTCATCGAATTTAAAATGCTTAAGCCCTAGTTGATAGATAATAAATAGAATAAGAAAATAAGCCAACAATTTAAAAAGCAAAAGGAAAGAAGAAAGAAATAGGAAAAGCAGGACAGTAATAAATCAAATGTAAGGTAATAGATACAAGACTCAAATTATCAATAACTGCATGAAGTGTAAGTGAAGAAAACACATGAGTTAACGCTTAAGATTGCCAAATTGATTTTTAAAAATCAGCTGTATATAGTTGTGCAAGACATAAATAATGACCATCCAAAGACGTCCAAATCTTAATCCCCGAATCTGTCACTATGTTAACTTACATGGCACAGAGAACTTTGTAGGTGTGGTTAAGAAAATTGAAATAGGGAGATTATCTTGGACTATGCAAGTGGGCTCAATGTAATCACAAGCATCCTTATGAAAGGGACTCAGGAGGGTCAGAGTCAGAGAAGGAAATATAACAATGGAAACAGAGGTAAGAATGAGAGAGAGAGAAAGAGAGAGATTGATTTGAAGTTGCTACTTCAGGCTTCAGAAATGGAGGGAAGGGTCACAAGCCAAGGAACGCAAGCATTCCATTACCTCTGATAGAAGACATCATCTGGAATCTTCTTTCTGTGTTCATTTGTTTTGTTTTGTAACTTAAAGTATGCAAATGCCTTTCTGCTATTAGTTATATTAGGATTATGGGCTGATCATCTTAATCCAAACATAAAGTAGGTTGGAGTTGTGGTAGGGCATATTACATCTCTCTCACCTGTCTCAACTCTGAAAGGCTGAAAACTCAAGTACTGCCTCCAAGAGTTCCTGCCCCAGATCTCTAAACTAATCCCGTGCAATTTCAAAATCCAGAATGTCTAAAGGGGAAAACTGTGATCTTGAGACAAGTTCTTTCCCATGGGATATCTTTATTTCCTATGTACCAGGAAACTGTAGGAGATTTCACTCTGTTTTTTAGACACTATTGGCCTGAAATCTCTAGCCTCTCACATAGCTCCAGAACTCAGCAAATGTGATGGAGAACAGTAGCCACCAGCGAAGCCCCTCAATTTTCCAGTTTTTTACCCCAGGCCCACATTACTGTTAAAGTTTTGTTGGTTCCCTTTTCCTCCAGGGCACGATCTCTGTGAGGCTATTCTAGATCATCAACCGTCATTGACAGACACTCCAAGAGAGGAAAACCAATCAACAAATAACTTGTGATTGCCACTCACCTGGGAAAGTCTCTCTTCTCCATGGTACATTTGTTTATCCAGTCTTTGTATTTTCTACAGCCTTCTGGTGCATTTAAAATATGATTTTTAAAATATCAAATATCTGATCTAGTTATTACAGGAATTGGCCTCTGTGAGCTGCTACTTCCTCCCCCAAAGCAGAGAACCCTGGGCTGCCCAGCATACTGTTTTTAGTAAAAACATAATTTTATTTTGAATCTTTAGTCCATCTTCTTACTTTCACAGCATGAGGGTATGGAGAAAGAAAATAAAAAATAATCAGTCTATATCTGAGCCATAGCCTTCAAAAATTTAGAGTAAAGGAAGAAGATTTAGCAAAACATCTGAATGAGAACTGAGAAAATGGGAAAATCAAGCAAATACAGTGTTTTAGAAAGCAAGAGAATATAGACTATGGTGGTTAATGTTGTGTCAAATTGGCTAAGCCCTAGTACTCAAGTTTTGATCAAACACCAGCATTTTATCAAACACATTGATATTACGTTATATGGGACTTTGAAGATGTAATTGGGAATCTTGGGATGGGAAAATTTTCCTGGATTATGTGGGTAACTCTAAATGCAATCACAAATGTCTTATAAGAGGGAGGCAGAAGCAGACTATACCAGAGAGGATACGGCATAGAGAGGATGGAGCAGAGAAAGATTGTAAAATGTTATGCTGCTGGCCTTGAAGGAAGGTACCATGAGCCAAGGAATGCAAAGAATATAGTTCTGGAAGCTGGGAAGGTGAGGAAACATATTCTCCCTAAAAGCCTCCAGAGGGAGAGCAGCCCTGCTAACGCCTCGCTTTTAGCTCCTAAAGACTCATATTATACATCTGGCCTCAAAACTGTAAAATAATAAATTTCTGCTGTTTTAACCCACTAAGTTTGGGGATATTTGTTCCAGCAGCAACACTAATACACCCATCTTCTCATATAGCGGGGTCACACTCTAAAGACATAGAACAAATTTGGATTGACTATGTGGAGTCCTAAGGTTGTTTGAACAACAATAATCTAGAAATTTTGACAGCGTCAGGAGTCTGTCTAGGTTTCATGTTGGGAGAACTATAGGGCGAACTAATAGTTTTTACTTGGAGAATTAACTGGCTAAAGAGTGCTCTAGGTAGCAAAAAGAGAAAGAAAATGGGCATTGAAGTCTTGGTAGATAGCAGGGCGAATCCATGTGTGATGTGACATGATAAGGACTTAGATAATATTAATAGTAGAGAAAATAAGAAAGGGAAAAGGAACTGTTGAAAGGAATTCTCTCAAGTTTTAAAGATAAAAATTTTTAAATGACTCAACAATGTTGCAAGTGGAAGACTAGAAGAATAGTTCTCTTGGTGGAATTGATAACTACCAGAAAAGAAAAACAAAATTAGTGTGGTGGGGAAGACCAAATGTACCATGAGTCCATTTGGCATTCCACATGGAAAAGTCTAGTAGAAACTAAGACATCTGAAATAAACCTAATAAATTAAGACTACAGATGATCTGTCTGCATGATTGAAGCCCAGACAGACAGCAGATAAACTGTCTTAGAATGAGAGAATAAAGAGACAAACCGAGGTTAAAATGTTGATGTGGAAAGCGAGAGGAAAAACTAAAGATCAGCCTGGGGAATATGAGTTAAAGCAGAGAGGTTTCCAGCTGTATGATTTCTACTTCAGTCTGACAGCCTAGATGCACATCAGATTTCTTAGGCTAAGGGACGGGCAGGTAAGAAGAAAGAAACTGGATAAATCTTTATGTTTCATTTTTATGATTCCTTCCATCTGGGCTATAAAAGCTTTCAGACTTCTCAATTTTAGGAAGTCCACATCTAATGGTATGAAGTATTTCCTTCTTCAGACAGGGTCTCTGATAGATTGATTCGTCTTTACTTTTGTTGCCAATAAAATTTAAGGCTTGGTTTAGTCAATATTGTGAGCTAAAATGTTGATCTCTGCTGATCCTAATTTTATCATCTGTGCCTTGGGAACCCAAAGAACATATGCTTTTTTTTTCTGGTTCCCTATATGCAAACTTTTAGGCAGAGAATACTGTTAATGCTAACTGTGTTGATTCTCCCAGTATCTTTGCAATTTGTTTGGAACAAGGATCCTATTGATCTTAATTTTTGGAATTCAGGCAGACAATGGGGAGAGATTCAGTTTCTTTCATTTCCTCTTCTTTCCATCATCCTCTTCTCTTTTTCTATGTTCTCTGTTCTTTTCTAATTAATGAGAGAAAAAAGTGGCGTCCCTAACTTCCTCAAGCAACTCTCTGTAATTGTCCAAGTCAGGCAGCTCTAGGAAGGTTGATTTCGGATCTTCTGGAGTGAACAGAAGATGGAGTGATGCTCCATTGACCATCACTCCATCTACCAAAATAACAATGTCATTTCAATTGTGAAACTGCCAGTCTTGAGTAAGATGCAAAATGAATCACCATGTAGTTTAATACATTTTTGCATTCTTCTACTTGAGCAAAAATATAACAACAGATGGCCATAAATTCAGGAAAGCTTAATGAATTGGCAAGTAATGAAATATAGTAAGTTGGAATGGAGTAACTTAAATGCCTATTAACAAAGGGTGAAAATTTTCAAAAATATTATTTTAGAAAATAGAACATACTATAATTTATATTAATAACTCCTGTTTTCTTTTAATCAGTGTTTCCTTGATATGATTAATTTAAGGAGATGGGTTTCAGATGAGCACAGATTTTTTTTTCCTTTTTTTAATTTTAAAAACGTGTTGATGTTTGGCCAAAATTGTTGGTTTTCCATGACACCCAAACTGCATATCACTCCTCAACTCTCCAATTTCATCTTCAAGAGGCATGATGCTATATATCCTTTGGAGCCAGAAGCCCTGGAAAGTTCAAGATTCTAAAATAAACTTGTTGCTGAACTACAGACAGAGAAAGCCTCTGGGACAGAAAATATATTCCTGAGAAAATAGGATTAAGTCATTGAAATTCCTACAGAAGTTTGCTCTGTATCCTAGAACAATTATAAAGCATAAGAATTTTATAAGCAAATGCCAAGTAGATAGAGAAGTTGTGGGAGCATTTTGGGTGACTTTGAGAGATTTGTGTGCAATAAGGACTTAATCCCTATTATTATATTTTTTTAAATTACATTTTCTCACATTAAGAATGTATTAATTGACAGGACTCATACAATACATACAGACACTGGTAGACTGTCTAATAAATTATTCAGAAAATATTTTAAGCAAGGCACCCTACCTTCCTCCACAGCCAGCCCATAGCAGGTTTTTCAAAGTGAGGATGTACAGTTTGAATATTGATATAAAAGCAAATCATCAAAAACTATTGGGGAATTCCTGGCTATTCACAAAGCTATGCTAACTAGATGTTAACCCTTCAACCACAAGAATTCACAGGGGAATAAGTGGAGACCACTTTGTCCTTTACATCAGGACAACATGTTAATGCATCTATTAATATTTTAAGCCTACATACATTGCATTGCTTAGTAATTAGTGAGAGTGATTCAAATACTTGGCAATTTACAAATCATTTCTCAAAATGATTTCAAAATAGAAGCAATTAGCTTGCATCACAAAACAGTTCTCATGGTTCTAAGAGAAGTAGAAAAATTTAAGGACTGTGAGCTTCAATAAGATCAGAACTACAAAGTATTCCTAGAATACTATAATATAAAGGTTACCTTGAATTTGTGAGAGCTAATTCAATAATGTGGCAAGTCTGGAATTCAAATTATGTAGGAATAAAGAGAAAATGCAAGTAAGTCATTATGAACAGTGAGCCACATTGCTTTTTCGACAAGCTTGGCTAGAAATGTCAGGAGTAGAAAGAGATGAAAAGACATATCTGAGATCAAACCTCAGTACTCTTTTAGGAGAATGAATCAGAACAAAGAGGAATATTATTAGTAAAATAAGGTTTCACTCTATTTTAGTTATTACTGAGATGCTGAGAAGACACTACTTAGCTGAAATTTGGGAAGAGATTCCCCTCCCCATTTATATACAACTTTCATGTTTTTCTTGAGGCCTGTATTGACACATGTGTCAAAAATGTTAGATACAATAATCCTGAGTTTTGGTAACTATGCAAAAATGTTTTATAAATAATGTGGTCACATTCAGAAGTGGATAGAGAAGATATTCAAGCTCCCCACCTCTAGAATACATAGTAAACATAAATCAAAGTGTCATGTACACTCCCAATATTCCTCCCACTACTAAAATATGGAATCACTTTATAATTTTACTTTAAAATCCCAAACTCTACCTAACATTTTGTGCAACACAATGGGATAATTATTAGATAATGACCTTCTAAGTAAGTACATTTCTTGGCAAAAATTAAAATCCCTAGCAGACCTACAAACACCAATAGAACAGTAAAGTAAAGCTTGAGAGTTTCTAAAATCTTTTAACCTCTTAAGTTAAAAGAAAGATTTCTTTACTCAATCTACAGCATCAGTTCGATTCAACTATGTATTTTTTTAAAGCCTTATAACTTCTTTTCAATACACAGAGCAATGGAAAGAGAGGTTTTTTTTTCATATTTTTCTCTTTGATGCCTGGTTTAAAACAAGGAGATACCAATAAAAATAAAGTTTGAGAAAGTAGGACTTGCCCAAGACTCTAAGGATGTTGGAAAACCTACAAAACACACTGAATAGATTTATTTTGTTTAGGCAAAGCATTTTTTACAAAAAAGACTTTAAATTTATGACATTCATTTAAAGAGTCAGATGCAAACATGACCCTATAAATAAACCATTTAAAATATATGTTTTTGATTTCTAAACATTTATAATTCTCTCTAAAATTAATATAAAACATAATTTAAGAATATTTCACCAAACCTTCTCCATGGCCCTATACTCAGAGCCAAGAGAACTCTGTTCTATTCTTGTCTGTCATGTGTTACTTGGGTTATAATTGGAAATCACTAATTCTCTCTGAAACTCAATATTGTTATTTGCAAAAATGGAGAGACAGTATGTTTCCTTGAAAAGATTGCTGTGAGGACCCAGGTTAGTCTGTACAGGCTGCCATAAAAAAAATACCATAAACTAGGAGGCTTAAATAACAGAAATTTATTTTCTCACTGTTCTGGAGGCTGAAGTCTGAGATAAAGGTGTCAGCACCGTTCATTCTTTAATGGCCACTGTCTTCCTGGCTTTCAGCAGCCTCTGGCTGTGTCCTCACATGGCCTTTCCTTTGTGTACATGAACTTCTGATGTCTCTTCCTCTTCCTACAAAGACACTAGTCCTGTTGGATTAGGCTCCACTTTCATGACATCATTTATGTTTAACTTATCTCCTTAAAGGCCCTATCTCTAAATATAGTCACATTGAGGGTTAGGACTTCAACCTGTAGGTTTTGGGGGGACACAATTTAGCTCATAACAACTACTAAATCAGAATCTTTGCAAAAAACATCCTGAGAAATTCTTAGGTACACTGAAGTTTGAGATCAAAACTCTACAATTTTCTAATGGCTTTCCATGGAGTATGATTTGTATTATACCGGACAAAGAAAGTGGTGGCTATCTTTCTTTCTGGTCCTTTACGTTCTAACTGTAGTGGACTGGAAGGAGTATGGTGTCATAGAAAGAGCTCAAAATTTTGAAGGCCTAAGTTCTGTCAAGAAAGAATAGTACTGGACAAGTTAAACAGGCAAGGAAGACTTTATTCAAGAAAATTGCTATAGTGGAGAGAGATTGAATTCAATTCTGCCGAAACAAAAGTTGGGAGAGTTTTAGATGTTGGGACAAGCTAGTGAAAAGTCCTGGAGGACATCATCAGGGAGATTGATAGATGTCATCAAACTGTCTCTGTTTATTAATTGATTCTTATTGTAAGTTAGGCTCCCACCCTCTCATAGAGAGAATCAAACACTATCTTGATTACATTTCAAAGGGATGGCTCTCAGATCCTTGAATATTTTTAAGAAATTCAAAGGAAATCATATATCAAAGCCAGCTATACATTTTTGTGTGCTTGTTTCTGCTATGTCTTGACTAGCGCTATTCCACTTGTAAGTTAAAGCATCTATATTTAAATAATTTCTGACTCCTGGACCAATAATTAGAAATCTCTCATTGTATTCATCTTAGATTAACAATAAAGATAACACTCAACTTTTTAGAACCTGAAAACACATCATTGTGAGAAGAACAGTCTTTAATTCATATAGCTATTTTACCAACAGAAGACAATTTCTTACTGACAGTAACTATGTAATTTACACGTCAATTCTTTTTAACTGAAAGGAATAAAATTCTCTGGTTTCTCTCTGAA
>CAUYRT010066371.1:0-15416 GCA_963574885.1 Lepilemur ruficaudatus
TTGAAAAACGACAGTGAGCGACAGTTGAATTTACTATTTTTTTAGCTCAAATACAAATTTTTTAACGATTATTAAAATGATAGTTTTTTTTTTTTTTTTTTTTTTTTTTTTGCCGAGAAGGAATGAATGCTGCATAATTAAGTACAGTATTTAATTTGGCTGTTGTGAAGCAAAAGAATAAGGTAATAATTTTTATTGTACTAATCAGTCTCAAGATGTTCTCTGTGTTAATTGGGTTAAAAAAATTGCAGTACTTATTAGAAATTCTAATTTCACAATGCAGCACTGACAATAAGCTCAGCCAGTGAATTATTCACATCTTTAATTTGCTCACTTAATGACAGTGTTCTGTAATCAGAGTGCAGAGACTGCTGCCTATGCATTATGTATGATGCTCAGGACTTAAATGCAGGACATTATGAAGCTCTCAGTGGTTCAGTAATTAGTTTTCCACAAGACAGGATTTAGATATTCACAGATAAAAGTCCACAGTTGGATAATGCTAAGATTGCAACACAAAATAACAAAGGAAAGGAAGCTCAAAGTTTGGACTGAAACTTTGTCTCTAGGGTCTTGTCCACCCTGGAAACAGAATCATGCCACCTGAAATAGTTGCCTAGCTCTGATCACATGTTTGAAAACTGTTTTTGAACAAAGTTGTAGCAGGCAAGGCATTTGAACAATTTCAGTGGACCAGAGGGGGAAAGATAAAACCTTTTTAATTAGTGTTCACAGAAGCCCTCCAATATATCCTACTAACAAGTCTGTAGTATGCATAGCGGGCATTCTCAATGTGCTTTGTAACTTAGTTAGTGCAAATGCAAATCAGGTTACAATAGTGTTTGGCTGTAATTGTGTTTATAAAAGGGTTACATGCCCAAATGGAGATTGAGCTTGCTCATGAGTTTGTTCCAATTGTTTCTGAGGAAAAGTTTGAAAATCAAATGAGATATTAAGTAAATCTGGGCATGAAAGGAAATAGATTTAAATTGTCAGTGCAACTTTGAAATTTCTAACACTTGTCAGGTTATAGTTGTCAGTTTTTCCTTAATGATGCTAAGGTTGTTCTGTCATAAATTATGTAACTTTAATGGATTACCCAGAACCATTAATGATTTTTTAAAAATATATACAAATTTTGGGAAAACATTTCACAGTATCATTTCTCAGATTTAATGACTAACTCAAAATCTGTTTTTTTTAATAAAAAGAACATTTGGTAGACTATATATTTTTGAGAACTTAAATATAAATATTTAATAATAAAGTCTCATTGCCTTATCATTCTGTAGTCTAATATTTTTGCTCATTTACAAAATCCAATAATTGATATCCAAAATCAGAATGCACAGTAATACTTTTTAAAAGCAGTCTTCTATAGCTTAGAATACTTTTTTAAAGAAAGTTGAGAAAACTTCTAAGCAAATATAATGTTTAGTGAAAGAATGAAGGAGTCAAATTTTTAAAAATTACATTCTACGATGCATTTCACGAATTCTAAATTTAAAAAAAAAAAAGTAAGCCATGTCTCCAAATTTGATTCCTGACTTCTAGAACTGAAAAGTGACTTTAACAAAATAAAAAGTTTTTCATAAATGTTTAAGAAGCTATTTTCTTGTGATACTTAGAACATACCTTTTGGGAAAGGATGCTTGGTTGGGGGCAGAATTAAGATACTGGGCATCGGAGCAGGTGACCTGGCTTTGTCTTGGGTTTGGATCAGATTAGCATCCATGGATGAATAACAGGTGACAATCATGTAGTGGCAGTGGTAGGTCAATAGAGTTAAAAAAAAAAAAAAGGACAGAAAAGAAATAATTAGGAATTAGGGAACTTGAGTTCTACTCCCACTTCTGCCACAAAACAACCATAGATTTGTTATGGGGATAAATGAGGTAGGAGAGGTGAAAGTTTTTTGAAAATTAAAAAGCACTATACAAAAATGAGGAGTTATTTTAAGGATTAACATAAAACAAAATGTATTTTTTTGAACCTGTTCATTATGGCGGGGATTATCATCCAGATTTGCAACACTCCATAATGCCAAAATGTCAAAATATTCTCAATTAAATCAATCTAAATTTAATTAAATAAAAATTCTAGCAAAAGAGCTAGAATTTTGGAGCTCTCCTCCTCACCAAAAGTCAATTATTGTATTAATCAATCAATAATTGACTACCCTTAATTTACGTTTTGAACACCTATTGAGCACTTACAATGCTAGCAAAAATAACGTGATACCTTCTCCTCATTCTTCTGAGGTGGTATCTTCATATTCCAGGTGAGAAATTAAAGCCTAAAGAAGTAACTTGTCAGCACCACACAGCTGGTGAGTGGCCATGATGGAATTCAACCAGCTTTAGGTCCTCAAGTCTCAACCAATAAACTATATTTTCGGTTCCCAAGGCCCACTGCTAAATGCTGAGATAAGGTAAATTGAATTAGGTTCCTGCCTTGAAACTGCTCACAGTGGTGGTAATGGTTGCATTTCTTCCACCCAGCTCAGCTGTAGGTCAAGTCTCTTGCTTTTCAAAGTGCAGTCTATAGACCAGCAGCATTGACATCATCTGGAACAAGGTGGGAGTGCTTCTCAAACACTAAAGTGGACTTTGAATCACCTGGGAATCTGGTTAAGATGTATATTCTTATTCAGTAGGTCTGATGTGGGGCCCAAGATGCTTTTCAATCAGGTTTCCTGGTGAGTCAGTGTTGCTGTTTGGGGAAGCCTCCATTTGGTGTGTTCTAGAATTTGTCTTGTTTCCCAGTGTGTCTAAGGCAGGTGCAGTGCTCTTCATTCCTCAGTGAATCCTAGTTTTCCTCCAGTTCTGATGTCCTCTTGGTCCGGATAGAAGAGCTTCTACCTTGGTTTCCTGACTTTGTCTCTCTGCTGCCCTGAGTCCCGATCTACATAGCTGTGGCCCTGCTTGCCTGCTTAGCTGTAGCTTAGACCTTCTCTTATAGGTCTGAGTCCACACTCCTAGTTAATAGCAGTGGCCTATTCTACCTCTGTTGTGACATTAGCTTGGTTGAGGATCTTCATTCCTTTGTCTGCATCAGAATCAGCTGTGAAGCTTATTAAAATCCTGCAATTCTTTTTAGCCCCGCTCTCGTAGATTCTAATTCTGGGGTGGTCCTAGCAATATTTTTTTCTTTTACAGAGTTTAATAGTTGATTCTGATGGGTAGCACATGCTAAGAACAACTTCCTTAGGGGACCCTGCTGTGCTCTGAACTGATGGGAACCCTTTGGAAAGTGATACCAACATGGCTTGGATTCAAGTTTGCAATGCACTGAAAGCATTTTCTCTATACCTTTATGTTAGCAATGGGAGCATAACATAGGGACAACTTAAAACTTTGCTGAGCTAGGTTCAGGAAGACTTTGCTGAGTGATTGGCATTTGAATTGGATAGCCAATGAATGAATTTGTCCCTTTTTCAGGCCAAAGGAATAGCATATGCAAAGACATTGAGATAACAATGAGAAAAGCATCTGACACACACATCCGTTTTGACAGAAGTGTTTAACATATGGAAGGGAGGAGTAGGAGACAAAATAATAAAAGTAGATAGAGCCTCACTTTTAGGACCTCATGTGTGAAACCAAAGAGTTTGCACTTTATTCTATGGATTGTGAGAATTATCAGAGGTGAAGATAAAAAACAAGCTAATCAGATGTGTATTTCAGAAAGATAATCTTGGCATTGAGGCACATAAATTTAGTGGGGCAAGATTGAAGGCAAAGAGACCAGGCACCGTGTTAATAGAGTACAAATGAGATGGGGAGGGATGCTTTCCTTATGCCACACATCTGGGCCCTAAACCCAACCTCCTCTGTCTCAGACACTGATGAGGGTCTTTTTCACACTTAAATTTTATAACAACAGTCTACAATTTAGACATTATAAATGGCATGGCCTTGAGAATTCAGGGAACCCAGAGCTTTTATGAGCCATCACTTGTTCTTACAGAACTGGATTATTATCTTTTATAGTGCTAAGACAGCTAGCTCTAGGGTACTTCCCTCGGGAACTGCTTAGAGTTTTTAAGGTAATTATTTGGGAACAAAATCTTCTACAATGGCCTAAGAGAAATTTGAAACCAGTTAATGAGTAGCAATAGGAATGTCAGTGGTTGGGAGAATTGTGTCTAGGCTTGCTGAATGCATTGCTTTTGCCCAGGCTTTGGGGAGAGACTTTGCAGTAGCTTTGATCCACTTTGATTTTTTTAGGTCTTGCTTCTGTATTTGTGCCTTTTAGAATGACAGCTCACGTCTGTGGTCTTTTAAAAGTCAGCATAGATGTATTGCATCACTAGCCTTCATTCACTTACTTCGAGTTAGAAAGGTCACACAATTCTAACAACTACATATATCACATCATAGAACATATTTTGGAGACAATAATGCTCACTCTCAGATGTGCCTCAACATTTTAACTAGTTTTTGACCCAGCCTAGTTCCTGTGTCTTCCACTTCTCTTCTGTACTTCCTTGTTCTTAGCTGAATTCTGTCTTTCCCAACTGTACACCTGCATGTGCTTATTTGTAAACTGAATAATGATCCACTTTGTAACTTCCAGAACCTGTGAATATGTTACCTTATACAGTAATCCTTCCTTATCCATGGTTTTGCTTTCTGTGGTTTCAGTTACTTGTGGTCAACCATGATCTGAAAATTTTAAATGGAAAATTCCAAAAATAAACAATTCATGCACCATTCTGAGTAGCATGGTGACATATCTCACCATCCTGCCCTGTCCTGTCCAGGTGTAAATCACTCCTTTGTCCCGCGTATCCATGCTGTATAAGCTACCTCCACATTAGTCACTTAGTAGCTGTTGGTTATCAGATCAACTCTCAAGGTAATGCAGTACTTGTGTTCAAGTAAGCCTTATTTTACTTAATAATGGCCCCAAAGCACGGGAGTAGTGATGCTGGCATGTTGTACAATTGTTGTATTTTACAATTGTTGTTAATCTCTTACTCTGCCTAATTTATAAATTACATTTTATCATAGGTATGTATGTATAGGAAAAAACATAGTATATATAAGGTTGGTTACTATCCTTGGTTTCAGGCATTCACTGGGGGTTTTGTATCCCCTAAGGATAAGGGCAACTATTGTATGGCAAAGAGAACTCAGCAGATATGATGAAGAATTTTGAAATGGGAATTATTCTTGATTTTCTGGGTGAGGCCAATGTAATCATAAGGGTCTTTATAAAAGGTAGGCAGGAAAGTCACAGTCAGAGAAAGAGATTAGGAGGTGCCACCCTGCTGAATTTGAAGATGGAGGGGCCATGACCCAAAGAATGGAGACATCCTCTAGAAGCTAGAAAAGGCATGGAAACAAACTTTACCCTAGAGCCTTTAGAGGGAACTAGCCCTTCAGAGGTATTGGCTTCAGCTCAGTGAAGCTTATTTTGGACTTCTTACATCCAGAACTGTAAGACAATAAATTTGTGTTATTTTAAGCTACGAAGTTTGTGGTAATTTGTTACAGCAGCAATAGGATGCTAATACAATTTATAACATACCGTCATCTGAGTTGTTTTGCTGCTCAGTTTGTACTACTAATAACATTTTTATTGGTTTATTGTTGCTTTTCCTTGAATAATTCTGTTAGTGGGTCAGCACACTCATACTTTGAGCTTCCATTTCCTCACTTACTGACAAAAGTATTATTATCTAGGAGCTGAGTAACTGTTGGGGCTGTTCTGAAGTGAGTGAGATAAGGCAAGTAAAGCATTTCACACAGTGTATGATGTATAGTAGGTGTACAATGGATATAGTTTCTGTCCCTTTTTGGGATTTTAACTAGCCTGCTATTGGGATTTTACTCATCATGTTGGAGAAATTCAAAAGCTATTTTGCATGTTATAGCTCACAGTATAGTTTCATTTAGGATTTAGATTAATAAATTCTTAGTACTAATGACATTTCTAGATTAACTTTATTTTCTTCAATCCATTTTCGATTTCATTTAAAAGACATGGATTTTGAACTCCTGACTTTTGTGGTCAAATATTTCTTATTCATGACAACGTCTACACTGTACATACTAAACTAGCTAAAACTTAGCAGAACATCTTTTTTTCCCCCCTCAGGATTCTTTTCTCCCCCTCCTGTCACTTTTTCTGAGCTTTTTCTACACACATATACACAATCTACTTATAGTCCACAGTACAATTAGTGTCCTCCATAGGAAGAAGCTGTGAGGGTTAAATGAGAAAGCAGGGGAAAGTACTTTGTCAACTCTTTTGCTATACAGTGTAACTTGTTGGTACACTGTTGCATTTACAAGGTTATGAGCTCCTTGAGAATAATACTATATGGTATTTCTTTGGATTTCCAAGGCCTTACAAGACTTGTTAAATAAATTACTAAATAAAAGTTAGCACTGCACTCTAGTCTGGGCAACAGAGTGAGACCCTGTCTCAAAAAACAACAACAAAAAAACAAAAAACAACTAAAAGAAAATTAGGAGGAAAACAATGACAAGAAGAGTTGGAAAAATGGAAAAGAACTAAATTTGCTAGTTCTTTGAATAGCCTCATTTACTATTTGTCTCAGAAATGGCTGCTGATCTCTGTATTTGAGCCCCCAGACTATGCACAGCTGGAGTGTAACCTCTAAACCCTCCCTCATTTGAGCTTGTCTCAGTAACTGACCCACTAGGGCTGGCATGTAAATGCTCCCTTTCCCTATGTTAGTTTCCTATTGCTTCTATAACAAATAATCATGAATATAGTGGATTAAAATGACACATACTTGTTATTTTATAGTTCTGAAGGCATGAAGTCCAGTACAGCTCTCACTAGACTAAAAACAAGGTGTCACAGGCTGTGTTCCCTTCTGTAGGTTTTAGGAGAGAATCTGTTCCTGTTTGAGTTGCTGGCAGAATTAAGTTCCTAGTGGTGGTGGGGCTGTGACCCGTTTTCTTGCTTGCTATCTTAAAGACATTTCTGGCTTCTAAAGGCCACCCACATTCCCTGGCTCATAGACTCTTTCCTTCATTTCTGAAACCCATAATGACAAGTCGAATTGCTCTCTCACTTCAAAACTCTCCTTCTCCTTCTTCCATACCATCTTCTTGATGCCTTTTTTGCCTCCCTCTTTCAATTTCAAAGACTCATGTGAATACATTAGGCCCACCTGGATAATCCAGACTACTCCCCTCATCTAAAGAGCCTTAACTTAATCACACCTGCAAAATCCCTCTTGCCTTTAAGGTAAAATATTCACAGGTTCCAGGGATTAGGAAGTGGATAGCTTTAGGGGGCCATTATTCTCCCTACCACAGAATTGTAATTGACTGTATTTTCCTGTGGTTGTTCCACATTTTGTTTTCTGGTTTGTGTCATATCATCTTCAGCCTCTTTGTAAACCTCAGTTATCCAGTCTTAGAACTCTATTAGGCATCTGGTTCAACTCCTTTGTCAATTTCTGGTTTTTCTGCAATATAAAATAACTCTCCCCCAAATTTGTTCCCATTCAGTTAGATTCAATTCAATAAGAGTTTATTGTCTACTGAAAATATTCCTGGTATGATAAGGTAAGGTATGAAGTCTATAGTCTGCTTGTGGAGATAAGACATATTCACATGACATAGAGAAAAATGCAAGATGGAATACAATCATATACCATGTGTACATGACATTTAAGGGGGCTAGGAGGGGAAGATTGACATGCTTTGGTGGGATTAGGAAAACAAGGTTGGTTGTAATTGTGCCTGGCTGAAGAAATTCATATGCTGTGTGATTTAAGGAACAATGGGAAGGTCTTTCTACTTGAAAATATCTCCCTACATGGCCTGAAATGTTGTTTCATTTTGTCACTATTAGATCACATTGATTTGGTTTAACAAGCATCCTCTTTTACCAGACCATCCTGTAGAACTCTGGCTCTGGGTGTATATTCTAATTGTTTCTTAAACTAATTTGTACTAATCCCTGTACTTTAGTTTGAATCACTTTCTGTAGATCTGTAAAGAATATTTTCTTTCTAAATTTGTTGTCGTGGTAACTTAATAGGAATTCTAGCAGCAGGCATTTTGGGACCTCAATAATGCATAAGTGGAGTAAATCAGGACCAGGTGGGAATAAGGTTTGGAAAATTGATCTGGGCTAGGACACCTTTTATTCTTTCATGATGCCCCTAAAAATGATTAACATAGCAGTAGGGCTTACTTTCATTGAGTGTGACCAGGAGTCCATATTCCAGGGTCCATGGGGAAATAGTTTAAGTCTGAGGCAAACTACTATTAACATTGCAGAAGTTGTTAAAATTATAAGTAGGGACTCAGCCACAGAAATATCTGGACAGAATAAGTAATTATAGAACCAAAACCTTATTTATTGTCAAAGGATACACAAATCTAAGTTCTAACCCCATTAGGGAGAGGTGACTGACAAGAGGTAGATAAATGGGGACTACAGGCAAACAGACTAGAGTTCAGAAAAGGGACTTGAATATGAAGCGGAAACCATGGCTGAAGCCCAGCATAGAGTGGGACAAAGGGTCTTCCCTGGGGCTTGGGAACCCTGGCATCATGGGAGATATGGACTTCAGCTGACAGGACAAATTTCAAACCTTTGGAACCATTCCTCTAATATCCAGTCAGGCCTCATTCTCATTGTCTCAGGCAGGGCAGGGCTCACAAATTGTTGTTCTTCAGGACTGCGACTGGGCGTGGCGAGTTGTAGGCTCTGATTGTCAGCCTGAGAGGAATGGGAAGAGCACAGTCAGTTTCTACTAGGCTTCTGATAGTAAGAATAATACCACAGAAATTTTTCCTACCTGTGTTCTGGAGTTTGTCTAATGTCACATGATTCTGGTCACGATTGAATTAAATTAACAAGTTTTTTCTCCTATTAAAGTATTATTCTAAATCATGGTCATAAAATTGTTTGATCATTTTCTTCATTTTCTAAGCTAAAAATTTAGGTTGGATTTTGACTGAATTCAAGCTCTGTGAAGATAAAATGGGAGGCAGTGAGTTCCCTGAAACTTGAAGGTTTCAAACATATTGGATGACCACTTGGCAGATGTGATGCTGAGGGATTAAACAGGTGACACTTAAAGTCCCTCCCAATCCTAAAACTCCACCTAAGTCAGGATAATGTCAAAATGACTAGACTTCACAGACATTATTTTAATTTACTGAACACCTGGCTTCTTTTAAATTTTAGAAAAACACTTATTAATTAGAAAAGAGATATTAAAAAGGGATAATTTTCATTAAGCATGCTTGGCCATTTTAAATTACTTTCTTCAACTTAAAATCCCCTTAATACACTGATTACTTATTAGATAAACCAATAATCTTCTATGATTTGCAGTAAAATGCAAATTTATGCATAAGTATTTAAATGTTACAGATAGTCATATCCATTGAGGATCCTTTTTTTTAAAAGCATAAAATCCATATGGGTATATCTTATTACATAGTTGTTTGTTTTAATGCTAGAATAAACCCAAAGTTTGTCTCCTACTTACACAGAATTTCAACAGCCTTTTTAATTGCAATTAAGCTCACAGTTTTCAAAGTTTTTTTTAGAAGAAGGGACTTTATGTCTGTATTTAAGATGTGTGTTGCCCTAGGTAATGCTGTCACCCAAACAATCCCTGCTGTGCCTGTCTGCGAAGAAGAAAGTCCACAAAAATAGTGTGTGATTTGGGGGTTGGTGTGTATACCCAGGAATAGGGTTCAGTGAGAAAGAGCTTTTCTGAACTTTTGCTTTGATGCCTTCAATTCAAGCCTGGAATCACAGAATTTTTGTGCTTCTAAGGTCATTAGTGATGACTCTCATTTTACAGATGAGGAAACTGACTCACAGGTTGAGTGGCTTATCAATTCATTTCTTATACTTAACAGTTCTCCAAGATCCTTTATCTTCAATTTGACTGTGACCATCTGTTCAATTATTACTCTTGTTTTAAAGAACAGGAGAGAGTGACTTGGACAAGATCACACTGTCAGTAGATGGGAGTTGTGTTGCCTTCTATTTGGTGGGCTATAGCCTTGCACAGTACTTCTTTCCATTTTTATTTCTCTAATGACTACAAGGTGACTAAATCAAACCTTATTTGTCTGACAGTAGGTTAAATAAGGTTACAATCTAGAACATTAAATCTCATACTTATTTATTGTAAACTAGTGTCTGTAAGGTTTGGGAGTAATGAAGATAGTTTTTTCCTAAGGTATTTGCTAAGCTTTATCATGTGCAGTATATATTTTAAAAATAGTATTAGATGCAAATTATACTTATTATAATATGATATTTATAGGTTTTAGAGTGCTTAGCATGTTAAAAATAAATTGCTATTTATATAGTAATATGTCACTTATTGCCTTGTGATTGTTAGTATTAATGAATATTGTCATATGTAATTAGAACATTCAGAATTAGAACATTATCAAGCAGAAACTTGATGATTCAGGCCAAAAGTTATTCTCAGAATTTTAATTTCATAATGCTGTACATTATAAATAATTCAATTTATTTCTTTTGCTCTCTATGTGCTAATTCATAAAAATATTCTTAACTACCTGCCTAAAGCTAGAGGTAGACAGGAATTTTGATTGCAGTCTTCTTACATCTTGTGTCCTAAGAGGTTGCTTTAACATAGAAACCCTTCTTCCCTTTCTCCTTTCCTCTCCCTCCCTCTTTCTTTTTCTCACTGCCCTCTCTCTCTCTTTCTTTCCTGCTTTCCTCTGAGCCCAGATGTGAGGCTCCTGCAGTTTTTCTGCAGAGAACTCCCTGGCATAGGGAAGATACTTCCAAGCTACCTTCCCTTGACCTCCATGACTCTATCTAGACTCACTGCTAGGCTCTTCACAATATACCATTTCTTCTACTCTTACAATATTCCTGAAACCTAAGCATTGCATTATGATTGCCATTCTACAAATGGGGAAACTGAGGTTCTAAAAGGTTAATTATGTCCAAAACTCATTCAAGATGTCCTTTCTACCACACCTAACTTCTTATTAATATTTCATTTTTGGGACAGAAAGAGAGAATGAGAATAAAAGATCAACACTGGCACTTTATATCCACATAGCACTTTAGAAATTTTTCTTTATTTCCTAGTTCATTGTATGTTATATGTATATTACAGTGTTCTCTAGAGGACTAATTTGATAATGATAATAGTAATATTTGTTAAAAACATGCTGTATGGCAGGCACTATGCTAAGTGCTTCATATACATTATCTAATTTTATCCTCACAGTAATCCTATGAAGTAGAAATTATTATATTCATTTTTAAGGTGAGAAAATGAGGCTTAGAGAGATTAAATAGCTTGCTCAAGGTTACTGCTGCTTAAACCAAATCTAACTGCTCTGCTCTGCTCTGCTGCTTGCACTATACCTAAGGCCCTTGTTCTTTCCCTACAATGTTTCTTCTCTTTAGGAAAGAGTTGGAGGGAAATGACTTTTACACTACCACTTAGAAAGGCAAATGGTCCTAGACATTTCTGATATTTTCATATTAAGCTAGTTATTATAAAATTTAAATAAATTAGAGTTGCTTAGTGGGTAAAACCCTAAAACTTTATATTGTCAATGAATGTCTAAGTAAATAATCATTTCTCAACTAATTTTTTTTATAAAATCAGATTTTAGAAAGCCAGTTGCTTTAAGAAAACTGTGTGGTGTCTTATCATTGTAATTCATACAATTTGGGATATAATCAGAAATGATTTTTTTAGCAGAAATGTATTTTTATAAGCCCAAATTAAAAAGTGTTACATATTATAGATTCAATCAGTGAGAATACTGGGTATATATATTCAGTTGAACACAAAAATGTGGAAGCAGGAGCAGTAATAACAATTGCAGTCAGAAAGGATCTTCATTTTTGTTTCTCTGCCCTTTTAAATTTCTTTAAGGGACAGAGACAGATGGCCCTAGCTTATCTGCTACTGAATGGAAACATGGACAATTCTATCAATTTTCTGCTCTCTTGTACGTCCTGCAGTGTCTGTAACTCTCAATTCAGTAAAGAAAACTGTCTATTCCCATGTATTAACAAACACTTCCATCTTCATTCAAAATTACAGTTACTTCCTTACCCCAGCTGAAGCTTTTTGCAGGTAGGAGTCCAAGTAGGGGGTGTGGGCCTTCCTTTCTGTTCCCCACTTCAATGCTTTTTTAAAAATGTGGTTCTATGGACTAGCAGCATGGGCAGGGAAGTTGTTAGGAATGCAAATTTTTGGGCCCCACCCGGACTTACTGAACCAGAAACTCTAGGGAGGGGGCTGGCAATGTGTTTTAACAAGTATTCCAAGTAATTAATACACATTGAAGTTTGAGAACCCCTGCTCTATCTATTGCTTGCTTCCCTTCTCCCCTCTCATCCTTCTTGGTAACCTTAGTTGTTTCCATGGTCAAAGCAAAGTGAAGGAGTATAGAAAAGTGGTTAGAAAGGTTATTGTTTCTCTCACATTGTTGTTAGGTGACTTCTCACTTTAGGGCCTAGGACTTATTTAAAGTTGATGCTTTCTCTGGTGGGAGGGCTTAACTAAGAATTTACATTAGCTCCTTTCTTCTCTGTCTCTCTTCCTCCTCATCCCTCATCCATGTGACACAGAGTCTCTTGTTGGGCTCTTACTGCCCTTCCGGGGCCCAATCGGAATGACCCTAGGAATGCTTTCATTTGATGTAGTTTACAGGGTACAAAGTTCTAAAATAAATAAATTTGTTCCTTAGTGAGCAAGATTGTCTTTTCTCCCACTGACGCCCTACCATTTTCTAAGTGTAGGGAAGTCTATGGATTGATCTGGGGCTTGCTTGATAGTATTTTGAGGTCTCTGAATATAGAATAAGATCATGGAACCAGGCAACAGTTACAAACTGGGTTAGAACTACCTGATCATTACCTTCTGAATTAGACCCTCTTGTACACCACTTTTACATCATCCTAGCTTCACTTCTTATTCAGGGAACTGCTATAGTGAACAGTTACAAGCAGACTTTGACCAGCTTCATGTAGGTGCAATCTTACAGTGTCTCAGCCTGGACCAATTACATCTTGTTTCCTGCCGTGGGCTTCTCTGACTCCCTAGTATCTGCTGGCCTGTCATGCATGAACAAGCAAATGAACTGAGTACAAAGGAGTTAATGCCCATGGGGCCATACTTGCCAATAGGGAACATACCTGATAGATAAATGAGTCTTCTTTTTAATGCCACATAGGCAATTCTGAAATGTATGTTCATAAAGCTTCTCAGAACCTCCTACACAATTACCCATAGAGATTTCCAACTAGATAACACATCTTTGTATTGACTTTCCCTCCTCCCCCACTTATTCTCCCAACCCTTACTTCTGTTCCCTGAAATCACTTCTCAAATAAACTGCCTGCCTACGAACCTTTTTCTGAGACTTTCAGAGGGACCCAAGCAAAGACACTTACCGATACTAATCTTTCTCATTTCCTATCTTTTGAAGATTAGTGTAAACCCAAAGATTCAAGGTAATAAGTTTATATTAAACTGATAAGTTCGCATCTGCAAAAGGGAATGTCTGCATTTTGTTGACTTTAGTTGAATAATTTGACACCAAGAATTGAAATTACCCACAAATGATTCATGAATATGGGTAATAGGAACTGAAATAACTCTAAGTGTCCATCTTCTATGGAGGCAGGGCACACTGGACTAGAAAGCTTCTTTGAGAAATACTGAGGATTTCAGTGACTACTTTATCAGATGGAGGCATTTTTTGGTTTGTTTCAGGAAGACTAAAAAACTTGGTGTTTATCTGATCTCACAAGTGGCTATACACCAAAGAGATGGCTTACAGTTTGCTTTAAAATAAAAGGAGGATATGCTTACCACAATTCAGAGTTTTCTTGGGTGACAGTGATGCCAATATTACCTCTAGCTGGCTTTGTGCTACAGAAGAAGCCATACAAATGCATTGTCTATTTTAGCCTCAGAAACTGCCATAGTTGTATGATAAGCTAGCCAGTGGTTTCTGAAAACTGGCTATGGACTGACTATACCAAAATCACTGGGGAACCTTTTTAAAAAACACATGTTCCTGAGTTCTATCTCTGGAGATATGGATTGGGTCTGGGGTTTGGGTGGCCTGGAGCTAGCTGGCTTATCTTGATTTGTGAAAGCCGATTGTGCATCTTTCTTCCTAACTCCATGTTGAGTGACTTCACATGGGTAGCCTGAAATCAGCTCTAGCGGGAGTATTTATACCACAGAAATTGGCAGATGCTACAAATCAGAGATATTTTCACCTCTAGAGAACTGGTTGTAAAACATTTATTAACAGATCACTGGATTGGGACCATAGATCCAATATAACCTCCCTCCATTCCTAAAAAAGGAATCTATTTTTTAGGAATGTTATCGTTTTTATTTCTGATTTAATATGAGCTATTAGTATGAAAGTACAATTAGCCATTTATACATTTCTTTGGCAAATTTAATATTTAAGGTATGTCCATTAACCTTTTGTATTTGAAATATTATTGAAATTATTTTAACAAAAATACCAACTTGTACTATGGCAACAATATGTAAATAACCTCCTCTTTGGTGCCTTATTGGGTTTTCTGAAGGAAAACAAGTCCACATTAACTTAATTCCCTATGTGATACTGTTCTACAAAATTAAATATCTATCTGGTTTGGTTTAATCACAGGTGTTAGAATAATTATTTTAACAGAAACTTGGACTATATATTTTTCCATTATAATTTAATGAGCTGTTGCTATGTTAAATCAAATCATTACCATGGCAAGATTTCATCTGGGATTTGGAGATGGGAGAGATAGCCCATTAGAGAGCGGTTCCTATTTCCCTTCCCTATGGTACTGCTGATTATTAAACATTAGACTTAGTGAGGTTGGTAGATTCAGTACATATTTACAAAAAGAAGGGATAATAATTTTCAATGCAATGGTTATATTTCTGTATCTAGCAATAATGATTTAAAAACCAGTTAAGATCATTTATGTCACTTCCAACAGAGTTTACAGTGATGAACTTGAAATACAAAAATAACAATTTGGTTTTAACAACAAGGAGAAATGTCAAATTGTTCAATATGCCATAGTATTCTGAAAATTGAATTAGTTGTGACAAAGAAATGTATTCTGGCCTCAGCTTCATCATTTCTTATTCAAGAGCCATGGGTCAAGTCCCATAATCTTTCACAGTTTTGATTCCTTATTCTTGTTTTTTTTTTTTTTTTTTTTTTTGAGACAGAGTCTCACTCCCTTGCCTGGCCTAGAGTGAGTGCCGTGGCATCAGCCTAGCTCACAGCGACCTCAGACTCCTGGGCTCAAGCGATCCTTCTGCCTCAGCCTCCCGAGTAGCTGGGACTACAGGCATGTGCCACCATGCCCAGCTAATATTTTCTATATATTTTTAGTTGTCCAATTAATTTCTT
>CAUYRT010066372.1:0-11663 GCA_963574885.1 Lepilemur ruficaudatus
TGCCAACCATACCAGTGGGGAGCTCACAAGCTGAGAACATTTCATATGTAGCAAAATGGACAATATTAATTAACATTTACATTGGTAAAGTAAACTTTTTAAGAGAAAATTTGTTTCTATCTTCACAGTCAGAGTGAGTAAAACAACGTGGGAATAAGTTTCTTTCATCTTAATTAGCCATTTCTGAGGAAAATAAAAAAGGATAACCTAGGGTGTCCAAAAAACTTCAAAAAAAAATCAAAACAACATTGACTCAAGATGGTTTTGTGGCTCACAAACAGAACGGAAACACAACTTAGTATTTAGAAGTTCAAGTCACAGACCTACTGGATGGTAGACCAGGAAGCAAGGAAAGATGGTTAGGGTTCAACACTGGGTGGTGACAAGGACCAGGCTGGCTCACACAGGATCTGGAGACAGATTGATGGCATTAAATGGAGGTAAGACACAGTCATGATCAGCAATTGAGAAGGTTTGGAAGCTATCTCTGTTTGCAGCCAGCATTGATCTGCTGCCTCGACAGAGAAGAGAAAAGGAGACATATCAGGACCCAGGCCACAGTGCCCACTGACTCAGGAACTGTGTTTGTGGTAACCTCAGGAGACAAAAGCCCTAAACATTGATTATAAGACTTGTTTCTGAAGTATGTACTTGTGAGCTGTTTAGAGACGACTGTAAAACCATAGACTCAGAAGTTGGAACTCAGAAGAGAGAAACAAATACACATACAAATAAAACCCAAAAATGACAACAACAGCACAACATAAAAGTTCTCAATAAATTCTCTAGCAATGTGAGCTTGAAAATTAAGATTCCAAAGCACTAGCAGAAATCAGTTTCATGAAAGACAGTCACAAGTCACAAGGAAGTATGCTTCCTTCTTGAATTCATAAGTAAACCATTATTATCTCAAATATTGCCTTTCTGTCATTCCCTATGCTCTCTACTTCATAAAGTTTTATTACATGTATGTTGAAGCTTCTCAATCTATCTCTGATATTTTTTCTTTTATCTTTCATATTGTTACCTATTTATATCTCTTTGTAGTAGTTTGGTTTAATTCCTCAATACAGTCGTTTAATTCTCTAATTTTTTCCTGTGGCCTTGCCCAAATTAGCATGCATCCCATAATTTAACTTAAATGTTAATATTTTCATTTCTAAAATTAATAATCATTACTTTAAAATAAATTCTATCTAGTTTTGATCCATATCAGTCTGCTTTTGTTTCATAGATTTTGTTCTTCCTTTATGGATAGTTTTCCTTCTTTTATCACTTTGAGGATTTTCCAGAAAATTATTTGCAGTATATACATACTGTATTATACTATATAAATAAATATACTATATTATGCATAACAAAATACTTGGTATAGCAATATTGGCATTAGACAGAATATTTTTCCAGAGGATTTTTAAATTTTTTTTTGCATTTATTCGGGAAGAAATTACGCTAGCCAGTTAGACATCATTAAAGAATGAGAGATAAATAAGATACTTTCAGAAATACAAAAGCTGAGAGTTTATAAGTGAGAGATTCTTGCTGAAGCATTACCAAAAGATGTTCTGCAGCAAGAAGAAAATAAATGCAAGAAAAGGAATGTGATGCTATAAGTATCTATGAGCAAAAATAGTGGTAAATGATGTTGGTAAGGCTATTAAAGATAAGAAAAAGTACAACTATAAGTCTTGGAGGATGATTGCCAAGGGGTTTGAAGATAGTTAATTCCCTGTTATTTGGGAGGAGAAAAGATAAACTGAATAACTTTAGACATTATTGGGACTGTATAAAGTCAATGTTAATATTAAACATTGAAGAGTAAACACTAAAAAATATGAATACTTATTAAATATTTTTTCCTAGAGAGCATGTATAGGAAAGTTACATGTATGTATGAAAGATCTAAGGAAAAGTGAATAATCCAACAGATGGTAGAAAATGAAAAGAGAAAAAGTTGAAAAATAATGGTTAAAAAATATAAAAATGATTGAACAAGTAAGTCCATACTTGTAATAATAAGATATGTTAATGCACTAAACTCATATATAAAGATGAAGGCTACTAGACACTGTATAAATAATATATACTTACAAATTTGATAAACAAAATTCTGACAAATTTAGCTTCTAAGGAATGCTTAAAGTAGTACAGAAAAGCTGAAAATAAAATAAATAAATATGCTATAATATACTTACTAAAATACTTGGCATAGTAATATTAATATTAGACAAACAATTAAAGAAAAAAGATTACTAAAGCTAAAGAGAAAGACTTTGAAATGATGAAAGGAAAAATATAAGGTATTACAATATAGAACTTTCATATGCACATTTTTCTTTTGGAATTTATACAGCAAAATTCAAAATATTTACAAATATAGTCTCTATGGAATATTCTCATATATCTGTCTAAGAAACAAAATGTATCAAACATATATAATTAGTGAGCATTTAGACTATTTGACTAAAACAGATACAATTGCTTAATTTGATGTAACAGATGTAAAAAATAAAAATCATGCATTCATGCATTCTTTTTAAGCAAAAGCAGAAAACTTAACAAAATTGACAATGTGACAATGTGAGAGATCATGTAAGTATAATTTACCATTCTTATAGATGCAACAACATGGTGGTCATATTTTAGATAAAGGTAAAGTATTTGATCATATTTACCACATTTTAAATATGTATTTCTTTAGTATCTGCTGTGTGATGGGCACTTTTCTAGGCCCTGGAGATTGTATGATAAATAAGAAAGATAAAATCTCTGCCCACATGGATCCTACATTATGACGGTCAAGAGAGCATAAAACAAATTATTAATATATATTAATATTTGCATGTAGGCAGCTAGTGATAGGTTCTACATAGAAAAATAAAGGAATAAAGAACTGTGGCTGTGTGCATTTGCATGAATATGTGTACTACTTTAGATATTTTAGATAGCATGGTCAAGGACTACCTTTTTGAGGAGATAACATTTGAGCTGACATTTGAATGGGGACAGGAAGTAATCCATGAGAAAATCTGAGGGAAGTGGGTTTCAGGAAGCAGGAACACCAAGTGCAAAGGCCATAAAGTCTGAATTGCTTGACATGCTCAAGGAGTAGTAAAGAAAGCAGTGTGTCTGGGGCTGACTGAGACAAGTAGAGAGACAGAAGATGAGATCAGATCATATGGAGCCTTAAAGGTCATGGTAAACATTTAGATAAAATTTTACATCTGATGGAGAGCCATTGGAGAAATTTGAGAGAAATATATCAAATAATTTACATTCTTTAAAGGTCACTCTGCTTACTGGGAAAATTGGCTCTCGTGCAAAGAGAGCAGCAAGCAGGCTATTGTAGCTGAATTGAGAGATGGTTGTGGCTGTCTAAGTCTGTTCCGGTGAAGCGAGTGTCTTTGTTACGGTTTTAAAGTTAAGGCTCATAGGATTTGCCAGTAAATTGGATGTGAGAAATGCAGGAAAGAGGAGTCTGGAATGACAGGTTTGGACCCGAATCTCTGTGTGAATGGTGGTGCCATTTATTGAGATGAGGAGTTTAGGGAAGAAGCAGAATTGGGGAAAAAGAGCAAGACTGGTTTAAGCACATTAAGGTTGAGATGACTATTAAATATCCAAGAGGAGATACTGAACAAGAAATTTGTTACAACTCTCGGAAAACTAAGACTAGATAGGGACTTCCTCTACCTTATAAATGGCACCTGCTAATCAGCAAATATTATATACCCAGTAAAACAGCATCATTTGTATCAAAGTAGCAACAATGAAGTGCCTGGTGTTACTACTTCTCTTTAGTATATTTATAAAGAAAATATTAGAAATATTTATATTTCTAAGCAATGCAGTAATGCAAGAAGTTTTAAAAATGAGATATAAGTATTGGAAAGGAAAAGACAAAATTACGGTCACATATCCAGTATGTGTTTATACATTTAAAAATTCAAGGTGAATTCCAGAAAATGTATTAGAATCAATAATACTTTAGCATATTTGACTCAATGCCAAGTCTATTGGTTTCCTATTGCTGCTGTAGCAAATTATCACAAATTTAGTGGCTTAAAAACATTAATTTATCATTTTGTAGCTCTGGAGGTCAGAAGTCTGAAATGGGTCTCTGGAGAGTTGCATTCCTTCTGGAAGCTCTAGGGGAAAGTCTGCTTCCTTGTCTTTTCCAGCCTCTAAAGGCTACCTACATTTCTTGACTCATGGTCTCTTCCTCTGTTTTCAAAGCCAGCAACATCTTCAAATGTCTCTTTAACTCTGACTCTTTTATTGCTTTCTTCCACTAGAAAGGACCCTTGTATTACATTGCCCTACTGGGATAATCCAGGATAATCTCATAAACTTAAAGCTAGCTAATTAGCAACTTAACTTGACGTGCTACCTTAATTCTTCTTTGCCATATAATCTAACATGTTTACAGGTTCTGGGGAATTAAGATGTGAATATCTTGGGAGGGGCATTATTCCATTGGCTACACCAATCAACAAAAGTAAAATGATTATTATTCCTCTATATCAAAAATAGTAATTTAAAAATGTAACAATAATAGACACTTTATAAGAACAGCAAGATTATTCGATATCTGGGAAGAAATCTAACAAATATTGTGAAGACAGTGACAAAATGTTATTGAAGAGCATGATGTTGGACCGACCTGAATAAATAAAAAGGTACCCTATACTTATGGTAAATAAGACATCATAAATATGCCACTCTTCCTCAAATAAACCTACAAATTCTACATAATTCTAAACTAGAAAACTGATTCCAAAGATCATACAAAGAAGAAAAGATTCAAGAATGGCCAACACAATTATGAAAGAGAACTGGGGCCTTGCCATATATCAATGTTTATTATATTACAATTAAAACAACATAGTTTTGGTGCTGAAAAAGTAAATTAGCAGAACAGAATAGGCAATGCAAAAAACAAAAAATAACCTAAGGACATAATGGAATAGGCATGATAGAATTGGCACTATAAATCAGGGGGAATCCATAGAAATCAAACTGAAGATATCTCAGAACATATAATATTGATTTAAAAAACAGATTGCCAAATGATACTTATAATAATAGGCCAACCATGTTATTTGTAAGACTTTTATTTATAGGTACAGACATGTAGTGCAAGTTCAGAAATATGAAATGGAATGAAACACACCAAATTCTTACCTTTGGGAAATGGTGGAGGGGAGTAGCTCTGGGGTTGTGAGGGTCATGGGAGAAAAAACACAAGACATTTCAGTTTCATATGTTAGCTTTTCAATTGTTCCATAAGCAAAATATTTGATATAAACATGGAATATATGAAAATTTGTTTACTGTAGCTAAGTGGTAGTTAAGAATTTGTTATACTCTGTAGTTTTCTACATTTTAAACTCTTTAATAGATAAAGAGAAAACATCAAAAAACAATTGGACCCCAGAAATACATAATTTACTCTGCCAAAGGCCTTGACAATATATGTCTTTGAAAGCACACAGACAGTTCACTACACTTTAAAAAAATAACCACGGCAACCACTGCACCATGCTACAAAGGCTCCACGGACCTATTGTATATGTAAAAATACATGAAGATTTGTGATAATGGGTGGGGTATGGTAACATGAGTATCTTTACAAGAAAATTAGCTTTCCCTTGCTATTGTTAATTTTTTGATGTTTTCTTATTTCAGACTCTAAAACCAGTAGATATAAAGCAAAACAGGGTCTCTTTCAAAGGCAAAGAGATGTATTAATAGTATTTAAATGAATATCTGGAACCACCATTGAAGGTTGTAGGCTATGCGCACACTTAGCAAGTGTTGAAAAGCAATAGGATACAAGCCCTGGTTTTTTAATATATTGCTCTATCACAGAAATTTCTGCTGGATAATTTATGGAGACTGTAGAAATAATGTATGTGTCTGAGAGATGGAATGGTGGGAAAGATGCTGGTGAGTTTTCTTACTTTTGAAGGTTTCTTTCAGTTTTTCATTCTGTTCTTGAAATTTTATCCCCTCATTTATTTCTTTCTCTAAACAGATATACTTCCTTGTTCATTCATTTGTTCTTTAATAAATATTTTTGCATACCACCTTGTCCCAAGTTCTATGCTAGGGATTAAAATAATCAAAAAAACCAAAACTGTACACCTATCCTAAGTTATTTACTGTTTTCTCATGCCCAGAGACATATTGAAGTAGTTAATGTTTAATGTCCATGTAGAGATTTTAAATCACTCAGAAGGCTTCGTCTCAAGAATATATAACCAACTAACTGAACAAATAAAACTCTGTATCATATTAAAATGAATTTGTCATGTAGTGTCCATCTCCTTTGGCGCTAAGTGCTATGTGGAACATTGTATTTCCTCAACACACTTTATTCACAGTTCATCACATGTAATTACATATTCAGGGTCACTTTCCCTTCCAGACACTGAAATCCTCAAATACATGGCCTAGGTTCTGATTATTCGTTGCTCTAAAAGCACCTCACACAATACTTGATGCATGTTAGGCACCCAGTAAACATTAGTGGAATAAATGAATGAATATAAATGTAGTGATACATGCTTGATGTGTCTGTGTTACTCCGTTTCTTACTTCCCCTGACTGTGCCACTTAACTCATTCGTAGAGCAAGATTTAAGGTGAGTCATCATGAAAGAACACCTCTAAATTGACAATGTTCCCAAAGAGATGCTCATAGGTTTAATTTCATTTTTATTAATGCTTTTGGGGTTAATAAACTTTTTGGAATATATGATATTATTTTTACTTGTTCTTTAACGTAAAGGGAATGTTAGTCTTTAAAAATTAGACATGATGTATTTGGTAACTAAATGTATGCATTTATTTTATATATATATTTGAAATTTTATGTCTAGGTCAGCATGTGTCAGGAACAGTTCTGTGATGAAAGAGGTCTGGATGATCTGCGACACCCCTTGGCCTCATGGTGTCTATCGAAACCACAGGTATTAGATTACACAGCCATCTCTTTGAATGGCCAGGCTGTATCAAAGAATGCTCTCAGACTGGATTACTTTGCCATTCTTCAAGGCATGGGCACTGTTGCTTTATGTCATCTGTGATTGTCTAAAATTACCAGTATGTCTAGGTTTTTTTTTTTCTTCTTCTTTGTCCTATATTTCCAGCTTATCAGTATATCCTGTTGGCTCTAGATTCAATTTAGAATATTTCAGCTTCTCTACTATTTCCACTGATGTCCTGGCCAAAACCACCATCTTCTCTCCCGGGACTTGCACAATAGAGTTCCATTTGCTTTTCCTGTTTCCACTCTTGCTTCTACTGTCTATTCTTCATCAAGAAGCCATAGTCTCTTAAAATGTACTTTCTTCAACCTCTTACCTCAAGCCCTGCGCTAGCTTCCTGTTCTCCTTAGACTACAATGCAGAGGCTTCTCCATTTCTTACAAGGTCCTGCATTATCCGAACTTGGTCACCTCTTTGACTTCATTTCTGGCCTTTTCTGTCTCTGAGTCTTTTTTGTCCCTGTTTCTTCTACCTGGAAATCTTTAACAGAAAAATTTTAACTGGCTTGCTCTCACCTTTGTTGAATCCCACCTTAAGTGTCACAACTTCAGAAAGGACTCTCCTGCCCTTGCTGTATTTTAGGAGGGACATTTTAGCTCACCTGGTCATTTTTATACAATATCTGGTTATCTGTCTACCTATCTGTCTCTCTATCTATCTCCAAAATGGAACGTTAGGAGTTTTATTTTGACCTTATGGTAACTCCAATGCACAAACAGTGCCTGGTACATAGGAGTTGCTCAGTAAAGACATATTAAGCACATTATTTTTTTCCTCCTCCTTGAAGGCTTCCCTTATAGCTGGTGGCGTTCATTTTGCTCCTTGGTTGTGCTATCTAGTATTCTTGGTACCATTTAATTTTTTTAATTTTTTATTATATGGATACCTAATAATTGTATATATTTATGAGATACATGTGATATTTTGATACAAGCATATCATGTGTAATGATCAAATCAGGGTAATTAGGGTATCAATCACCTCAAGTTTTCTTTTCTCTGTTAGGAATATTGTAATTTTGTTCTTTCAGTTATTTTGAAATGTATACTTAATTATTATTGATTATAGTTACTTTTGTAATATCAAATATTAGCTCTTGTTCCTTCTCTCTAACTGTATTTTTGTATCCGTTAACCAACCTTACTTTACTCCCTCCACATACTACCCTTCCCAGTCTCTGGTAACCATCATTCTACTCCAAGTCCATGAGTTCATTTTTTTTTTTAGCTTCCATATATGAATGAGAACATGCAAGATTGATCCTTATGTGCTTGGCTTACTTTACTTAACACAATACTTTCCAGTTTCATCCATGTTGTGGCAAATAACATGGTTTTAGTCTTTTTTGTGGCTGAATACTATTCCATCATGTATATGTACCACATTTTCTTTGTCAGTTCATCTGTTGACGCATACTTAGGTTGATTCCATATCTAGGCTATCGTGCTACAATAATCATGGAAGTGCAGATATGGGTGTTTTGTCTCCATCGTGGATTGCAGACTACTTAGAAAGAGCATGCCTTCTCTCCCTTTGGTACTCAGCATATTTTTGCTCATGATGATGATGATTGGGCTTTCCACTGCCTGCTATTTATAGTAAAACAGTAGTTAGAAAACTAGAAAGAACCCAGTATGACCTGGCATTTTAACGTGTTGTCATGTTATCTTGAAGCATCCAGGTTGTTACAGACTTTTTGCGATGTTTAATGGCACTTTATTTTCACTTATTAGCAAAATAATTACTATGTTAGGCAGCTTCTTAGGTCTTGAACCCTGATATTTTCTTTTTTAACAGAACCTCTGCTAGTGTTTTTGCTAATTGCTAGACATTTCTAAGTTCTGCTTGTACTGTAATTGTCATTGGGAGAACTGTAGAGAGCTATATCCTAACATAAAGGCCTATGAAATACTAAGTGTACAAAATGTCAATGTAGTAAACGTGGTGATTAAGAATGTCTTTGGAGCTAGACCTGCCTGGTTTAGATCTTAGTCTCTCAGAGTGTGACTTTGTCAATTTTTTTAAATTCACTGTGTCTAGGTTTCCTCATCTATAAATGGGAGATACGTTTCTACTTTATGAGGTTATAAAGATGAAATGACTTAATCAGTGCAAGACAATTTTTAGTGCCAGAAAAATATATTGCTGATAATTGCTAGCTGTTGTTATTATAATAGCACAGATATTATTAAAATCATTCATTTGTGAAACAAAAAATTTTATTAGCATTTACACTTGGCTTATTGTTGCAGCTCATGCAACATATTTGAAGACAAAAATTAACTGTGATAAACTAATGTTGGCTAATATTGGTCAACTCTTTTGCTAATTACTCTTAAACAGAGAAATAGATAACAGGTAGTCAATGACTTATTTAAATTAGTAATTTCACTGTGTTTTTCATGTCTGGAAGGTAATCATCCACTTTGCTCTTATGAGAAATAATATAAAAACCCATAACATTTGAAAACCACAAAATATAACCTGCTTTGCATAGAACTTGCATTTATTTTTTCATCCTATATTTTAAATTCATTCTAAAACTTGAAAAGCTTAACAGGGAGATGTTTTATAAAATTTCAATGAGTTAGAAAGTTTTCCTTTGGTGCTTTTAGTATGTAAATTGCCAAATTTAATGTCACAAAATTAAAAAACCTATAACAAAACCAGAATATCAAACCAACTGCAAAAAGAAAGTTGAATTGACAAGTAAATTTCTATAGTTTAAGTTAAGTGAAAAACATAAGTGTACTGGAAATAAATTATACTAAAAACTAAAGATTTGTTTTAAATTACATTGTTTTTGCATTCCTATGATGCCTCCCTCTTTAAAATATTATTGATGCTTGTTTAAAAGCTTATTTCAATCTAACTTTCTGTACTTAACATTAATAAACAGTGAAGAATTTCTTTCTTTCTTTCTTTCTTTTTTACTGGAAAAACTTGTTTCTCCCACTGAACAGTAAAGAATTTCTATGAGTAATTTTTCAGTAAAGACACTTTGAAAACTTCAAGGTAACTTTTATTTTCCCTAAAATTACTTTAAATATATTATTTAAATTCATTATTTAAATTTACTTTAAATTTATTTTTCTTTCGAAATTAAGTGAATCTCTCCTTCTGAATTATGGAAATCTTTCATATTTTAGCAATGGCAACCTGCCTGCTATGTAAGATTCAATCCATAGCAACATTTGTGTAGGAATTTTAATTCAATAGATAAATCAGTTCTTAATGGAAACATCAATGCAACATTAACAACAGTAGAAGTGTAGACATTGCTGATTATATCAATGCTATAAACTTACTGTTCCTAAATGAAGATCTTTCCATTTTCCATCTCCATACTATGGGAAATAAATTTTTTTCACATTTCTTCACAAAGAAACATCATTCAGCATACATCTGACTATAACTCTGACTGCCAATACATTGGTCAGGGCTCGTTTTGCTCCATTATCTCCAGGGCACAGAAGAAACTGCACTGTGAATAACGATGTTGTCATCATGAAATCACTTCGAACAGTATCACTTCCTGACACTTTTATTAAAAATACTAGTGGTGGTAAATACACTTGTTGAAACTATTGTTACTACCTGGCTATATAAGCTTTCTAAATATTTTCCTCTTTTTATTATTTTTTAGTTCTTTAAAAAGCTGTCTCAGGTAGATTTGTTTTATAGATGTTACTTCTCTCTATTTTTTTTTTTTACTAACTAGAATAATTTAATTTGATTGTTGATAAGACTATCATATTTTAAAACATATGTTTTTAACTAAAGGGCATTTATTTCTATTCTTTTATTTTTTTTAATTTTTAATTTTTTTATTTTTTTTTAATTGCAGCATATTATGGGGGTACAAATGTTAAGGTTACATACATTTCCCTTGCCCCCCACCTCCAGTCAGAGCCTCAAGCCTGACCATCCCCCAGACGGTGCACATCGCACTCATTATGTATGTATATACCCATCTCCTCCTCCCCCTTCCCGTCTGCCCGACACCTAATAAATGTTGTTCCTGTGTGTCCACTTAGGTGTTGATCAGCTAATACCAACTGGCTGGTGAGTACATGTGGTGCCTATCCATCCATTCTTGGGATACTTCACTTAGTAGAATGGGTTTCAGCTCCATCCAGGAAAATACAAGAGGTGCTATATCACCATTGCTTCTTATAGCTGAATAGTACTCCATGATATACATATACCACATTTTATTAATACACTCGTGTATTGATGGGCACTTGGGTCGTTTCCACAACTTTGCAATTGTGAATTGTGCTGCTATAAACATTCGAGTGCAGGTGTCTTTTAATAGAGTGTCTTTTGTTCTTTTGGGTAGATGCCCAGTAGTGGGATTGCTGGATCAAACGGTAGATCTACTTGTATCGCTTTCAGGTATCTCCATATTGCTTTCCACAGGGGTTGCACTAGTTTGCAATCCCACCAGCAGTGTGGGAGTGTTCCTATCTCTCTGCATCCATGCCAACATTTATTGTTTTGTGACTTTTTGATAAAGGCCATTCTCACTGGAGATAAGTGATATCTCATTGCAGTTTTGATTTGCATTTCCCTGATGATTAGAGATGTTGAGCATTTTTTCATATGTTTC
>CAUYRT010066374.1:0-38964 GCA_963574885.1 Lepilemur ruficaudatus
AGTCCCAGCTACTTGGGAGGCTGAGGCAGAAGGATTGCTTGAGCCCAGGAGTTTGAGGTTGCTGTGAGCTAAGCTGACGCCACGGCACTCACTCTAGCCTGGGCAACAGAGTGAGACTCTGT
Source organism: Lepilemur ruficaudatus (assembly GCA_963574885.1). Classification (NCBI taxonomy): domain Eukaryota; kingdom Metazoa; phylum Chordata; class Mammalia; order Primates; family Lepilemuridae; genus Lepilemur; species Lepilemur ruficaudatus. The sequence continues at coordinate 123 of CAUYRT010066374.1, forward strand.
CTCAAAAAAAAAAAAAAAAAGATTTAACTAGACTTGATAACTAATTAGACTGATGAAAGTGAGGAAGAAAAAGTGCTGAGAGCACTGCCTGTCACATAGTAAGTGCTACATGAGTGTGAGTGTTTTTTAAGTAAAATAAATGTAGCCAGGGATAAGTAGGCAGTTTTGGGGGTTGGATGATTACATGAATGCAGTGCCATTTTTTAAAAGATGGGTAATATTGGAAGACAAGTTAGTTATGAGGAGAAAACGATGAGTTAATTTTTGATGGTGTTGAGTTGAAGATGCTCATAAGACATACAGTGGAATGATCTAATAAGCCATTGGATTATAAGGGTCTGGAGTTCCAAAGAAAGATTGGGATGAGAGAATCAGATTTAGGAGTTCTCAGGTGTTGGCTGATGCCATAGAATGGATGAGATTGCCAAGGATGAATGTAGGATGAGAAGACTGGATCTCAACTTAGGATAATTAGACATTTCTTGGCAGTCAGAAGAGTCATGAAGTAGACTTAAGAAATAGCCATTAGAAACATATATATTTAACAAGCACTTAACAGTCATGTGCTATATAACAATGTTTTGGTTAATGCTGGACTGCTTCTCTTGTTAGAAGCTAATGCAGCTGATGAGTTTAAGTTGAAGTTCATGCTCAGTTACCATTTTGAAAGTCCTAGGGGCCTTAAGAATTATGCTAAATCTACACTGTCTGTGCTCTAGAAATGGAACAACAAAGTCTGGATGATAGCACATCTGTTTAAAGCATGGTTTATTGAATATTTTCAGCCCACTGTTGAGACCTACTGCTCAGGAAAAAAGATTTCTTTCAAAATATTACTGTTCATTGACAGTGTGTCTAGTCACCCAAGAGCTCTGATGAAGATGTACAAAGAGATTAATGTAGTTTTTATGCATTCTAACACAACATCCATTCTTCAGCCCGTGGATCAAGAAGTAATTTCAACTTTGAAGTCTTGTTATTTAAGAAATACATTTAGTAAGGCTATAGGTTCCATAGATCTTGATTCCTCTGATGGCTCTGGGCCAAGTCAACTGAAAACCTTCTGGAAAGGATTCATCATTCTAGATACCATTAAGAACAATCATGATTCATGGGAGGAGACCAAAATATCAACATTACCAGAAGTTTGGAAGAAGTTGATTCCAGCCCTCATGGAAGACTTTGAAGGATTCAAGACTTCCATGGGGGAAATAACTGTAGATATAGCAGAAATAGTGAGAGAACTAACTAGAATTAGAAGTGGAGCCTGAAGTTGTGACTGAATTGCTTCAATCTCTTGATAAGACTCTAATGAATGAGGACTTGCTTCTTATGGATGAGCAAGAAAAAAAAAATAGTTTCTTGAGATGTAATCTGTTCCTGGTAAAGATGCTGTGAACATTGTTGAAATGATACCAGAGGACTTAGAATATTACCCAAACTTGCTTGATAAAACACCAGCAGAGTTTGAGAGATTTAACTCTGATTTTGAAAGTTCTGCCATGAGTAAAAAGCTATCAAACACTATCACATGCTACAGAGAAATCTTTCATGAAATGAAGAGCCAATCAATACAGCAAACTTCATTGTTGTCTCATTTTAAGAAATTGTCACAGCCACCCCAACATTCAGCAACCACCCTTCTGATCAATCAACAGCCATCAACATCAAGGCAAGGCTCTCCACTAGCACAAAGATTATGACTCACTGAAGACTCCAGTTATTGTTAGTATTTTTCTTCAAGAAAATATTTTTAAATTAAGGTATATACATTTTTACACATAATGCTATTGTACACTTAATAGACTACAGTACAGTGTAAACATAACTTTTATATTCACTGCAAAACCACAAAGTTTATGTGACTCACTTTAGCGTGATATTTGCTTTATTGTAGTGGTCTGGAACCAAACCTGCAATATCTCTGAGGTTTTCCTGTGTTAATTGACTAAATTTCTGACATGCAATATAAGCAGGCAAAACTGGATTGCTTTTTGCCACTTTTGTTTTTCTTCATCATCTGAGTAATTCGCCAAAGTTTCTAGATCAAAAAGGTAATAGAGTCTTATTATTATTTAATCCTAAAGTAGCTAAACTATCTTTTAGTTAATTTTTATGCCATTTTTCACTTGTTTGTTTTATCTTTTGTAGAGTTTCTCTACCTTCAAATAATTGCCTTGATCGCCCATAGTTTGGAGTTGATCTTTGTTATCATCGGATGTGTTATGTCTTAGCATCAGCCTAAAGCACACCTACTGCTGTAGTGAGCCAGTCTTCTGAGCTGTTTCACCCAGGAATGGATTCAGTCCAGCCCTTCTAGGCTGTTGAAAAACCAAAGAAATGTCAAATAGTTAAAGAATCTAGTCTGCACAGAAAGGGAGATTCTGGCCAGGAGTTCTTTAGACAAAACTTCAGGCAATTCTGCAATGGTTAGTCACTTGGGCATCAAGAGTCTAGCTCCAGGCTCTTTGCCGTCAGTGACTGAGACCAGAGATACACAGCATCCTTGCTTGGAACTACTGGTACTGGAACAGTTCCTGATCATCCTACTCAAGAACTCAAAGTCTAGGTGCAGGAGTAGCTGAAGGTATAGGATGAAGGCTCTCACTGTACTGAAGAACTTGGAGAAGAAGCTGGATGATCCAGGAGGAAAGGTAAGGTAAAGAAGAAATGGTCTATTATCAAACCAGCAGGTATTATCTCCAGAGAGAGATAAGAGAACTGAGATCTACTCTCTAGTATAGTCAGAGGAAAATGGCCTGAGTTATTTATTTTTGTTTTTATTTTGCTTTGTTTCTTAACTTATTGGCCCTATGTATTTTCCTCTTTCTATCCTTTTATCCCCTGTGCTTGCAGACTAGGGAAACACTGCTTTCTGCCCTCCCATCCTGTGTTCCACAGTAATACTGGGATCTTAACCCAGGCCAAATTGTATCAAATTGTCCCCGGGTTTCTGCCATCCTAGAGGGACAGGAAATGCCCCAAGGACAAATAATGTATCTGGCAGCAGCATAGGAATCTCCTGGGGTCCATCTCCAGCCAGTAGAGGTCAGCTCAGCTCTGAATCTCGAGAGCTGCAGTCTGTTGGGGAGAAAGTTAAGGAGGAGATCACATTGGGAAAAAATCTGGAAATGTTGATCTCTTTTTGCATTTTTCCAAATGAGCCTCATCACTAAAATCTTTGCCTACCTTTCATTCGATCTCTAAGGCCTATTCCACTTTAAACCTGTTTTTCTAAACATATTGTTTTAACCTTGATTATGTTTCTCTTCTCTCTTCACTTCTTTGCATTAAAATTGTTGAAAAATGTTGCTAATCTCTTATCTCATATTGCATGGTTCAGTTTCTCTGTTCTAACTTAATACTATCAACTCCTCTGACCCAGACTCCCAAAGGCAGAACAGTTTTCTATTTTGAAGCCAATAGAAAACTGTTGAAAGGCTACCTGCAATAGAGAAATTTTAAAATGTACATTTTTTAAAAATGAGTTTAGGAAGCATAAAAGATTTATTGGTAGGTTCATGCTTATTAGAAAAGCACATATATATACCAAAATGTAATTATACTGTACACTTTATTTACCACTTGTTTTAAAATTTAATATTACATTATAGATATCTTTCAAGTCAGTTACATGTGGATTTTTTTTTGTTTTTTTTGTTTTTTGTTTTTGTTTTGCCTTGTTTGTTTTTGTTGAGACAGAGTCTCATTCGCCACCCTGGGTAGAGTGCGATGATGCCTTTGTTGCTGCAACCTCCGACTCTTGGGCTCTAAGAGATCCTTCTATCTCAGCCTCCCGGGTAGCTGGGACTACAGGCGCACACCACAATGCCGAGCTGGGCTTTTTTTTTCCTCGTCTTTTTGGTAGAGACGGGGGTCTCTTGCTGACGGTAGTTTCGACTCCAGAAATCAAGTGATCCTCCTGCCTTAGCCTCCCAGATTGCTAGGATTACAGGTATGAGCCACTGTGTCTGGCCCAAGTCAGCTACCTGTAATATAATACATACACATATAGCTGACATACATTTCATTGTATTGGTATCAAATTATTTTTAAGTAGCCCTAGGGAGTTTTAAAATTTTTTTTTAGAGATAGAGTTTCATTCTGTCACACAGGCTGGGATGCAGTGGTGTGATCAAAACTCACCGTAACCTTGAACTCCTGGGCTCAAGCAGTCCTTTTACCTCAGCCTCCCAAATAGCTGGGACTGCAGGCATGTGCCACCATGCCTGGCTAATTTTTTAATTTTTTTGTAGAGATGGTGTCTTGTTATGTTGCCCATATCTTGAAGACGTTTTGAAAGAAGTTCTTTTTTGTTCCCTCCTTCCTATTTCCTTTCTTCCCCATAGGTAACCTTTCCTTGCTCTTTACTTTTATGGATTATCCTTTCATTATTTGTTGTTTAAATACAAGCATATGTATATATACACGTAAACACACACAACTCCCCATTTTTTAAATGGCAGCACACTATAATTTAAGTCATAAACTTAATACACATCTGTTTTATATGAAACATTTTATTCTGTCTCCTGCTTCTAGCATCTTATTCTGATAAGTGCTTATTTAATGAGCAAGTGATTAACTAAAGTATGTGTGGATGAGTGAATTATGCTAAAATTGTCAGTCTTTTCTTTCAGATGATTTAATCAAAATGAAGAAGAAGAAAGTGTTTCCAGAGCAGAAGAAATCTAAAGAAATAATAAGCCAATAGGAAAACTCTGTCAGATTTGAAGGCAGTATTCCTCAGAATGCTGATTATGTAGAAGTCCAAAGTATAAGGGAGGATTAGAAAAATATCCAAAAACTACCACAGTGCTGAATGTGGAATGACTTTCACTCAGAATTCTGTTCTTAGCATCAAAGATTCACCCTGGTGAGAAATTCTATGAATATAATAAGTGTGGAAAAGGCTTTACTCAAGCGCAGGCTTCATGAAAATAAGAGAATTCGCACTGGAGTTAGACCCACAAATGTGAAGAATATATGGGAAGGCTTTAAGTGCAAACACTGGACTCATCCTCATAAGAGAATCCATACTGCACACAGACCACGTTTATATCTGACAAGCGTGACAAAGCCTTTGATCAGCGGTCAGCCCTTCACCAGCACTAGACTCTTCACACCAGAGAGAAATGTTACCAGTGTAACAAGTATGGTAAAGCTTATAGTCAAAACATAAAGCTTTTTCATCATATCCACGTTGGAGAGAAACTTTTTCAGTGTAATCAATGTAACAAAATTTTTATTCAACTTTTATTCTTTGTTAAACACCAGAGAATTCACTCAAAAGAAAACTTAGGAAATTGATAAATATGGATGGAAAAGGCTTTGAACAATAGCACCCCATCTGACGTTGAAATCTCTTAAGTGTCTAGCATCTGAAATTGGCAAGGCAGAATTTCTGTATACCAGACTGCACAGTGGGCTTTGATAAGAACTGGCCCTTCAAAATGCACCCCCCAAATTCTGTCAGATTTAACAGAACAAACATTCACTTTTTCCCTAACAGCTTGATCAAATAAAATATATTATTTTAGTGATTCAAAGGGTGGCCTGTGGATTACCAGTTTAGGTTTCCAGAGGTTTTACTAGTTGTTCCAAAATACAATTTTCACAAAAGCTTAAGACTTTTGTTTAATAATATTTTTTAGTTAAATCTTAAATTGTACATAAAATACACATAGGAATGTTAGATGGTTAATGTATTTTAAATGTTGCTACGGTGATGATGATTTGTCAAGTCAAAAAAACTTGTTCAGCATCTTTTTAGTGATAGCACAGTGAATCCTTGGGCCTTCCATTTCTACTTAAGTTCTGATATGTAACACATAGTTCCCAGCCAAGACTCCAAAAACAAAGATGAATTTTTCTAATAGAGGTGTATTAATTAGGAAAACATTAGAGATTCCTAAGCAAGCTAGCCTTCAGAGGAAGGAAATAAGCAAACTCAGATTTTGCCTGTAGGCCAGGCAAGTAATATAAATGAGCAAAGCAGTCTTGGAGTCAAAAACAAGGGAAAACAACAAAAAACATTTTTTACATTTCATTAAGCGTTCAAGAAAATTGCCAACATTATCTTTTTTGATCTTGAGTTCTGCATGAGAAAGAAGATCAGGTTAATTATTCATTTTGACCACCATAACATAATAACCTTTTCATACTTTTAAATATAGTATATTTTAAGGAAAAGCTTAATAAGCTTTATTGCTGAATTATTTCAATCATCAACTAATAGTTTTGGAATCATCACTAATTTTCATACTGGTCATTAAATTATGACTTATGTAATCATACAACCAGTGTTTCACAAGGGATTCTATTGCAGGGGATCTTTAAGACAAATAGGTTTTATTATCAGTTTAAGAATAGGAATCATGATGTAAGTAAAAAAAATGCATTGGCTATGAGACTGATTTTCCTTTAACAAAGCTAGCCAAAGATCATATTCTTATCAAAAGCAGGCCTCCTTTGAAAAGAAACTCATATTTCGAATACTAGATATTCTTCCTAAGAGGGCAAAACCTATCTAAAGGCATTGTTCCTCAGATCCACTGGATTATTATGTGGGAATGCATGTCCAGTGTTGCCATGTCCTCCAATTTTACCTTTTTTTTTTGTTTTGAGACAGAGTCTGGCTCTTTCGCCTCGGCTAGAGTGCAGTGGCATCTGGCATCTGCAGTGGTAGCTCACCGCAACCTCCAATTCCCAGGCTCAAGCAATCCTCCTGCTTCAGTCTCCTGAGTAACTAGGACTACAGGCATGCATCAGTGTGCCCAGCAATTTTTTTTTTTTTTAATATTTTGGAGAGATGGGGTCTCACTATTGCATAGGCTGGTCTCGAACTTCTGGGCTCACACGATCCTCCTGCCTTGGCCTCCCAAAGTGCTAGTATTACAGGCATGAGCCACTGTGCCCAGCGAGAAACAACTTAAATGTTCATTCTGTCAAAGAAATCCTGTCATATGCTACACCATGGGTGAACCTTGAAGACATTATGCTAAGTGAAATAAGACAGTAACAAAAAAGATAAATATTACAGGATTCCACTTATTTGAGGGATCTCAAGTAGTCAAACTTTTAGAAAGAGAAAGTAGAATGGTGGTTGTCAGGGCCTGGGAGAAGGGGGAAAGGAAGGTTGTTGTTCAATGGGTATAGAGTTTCAGTTTCGCAAGACAGAAAAGTCCTACGATATTTGTTGCACAACGGTATGCATATGTTTAATACTATCCTGTGCACTTAAACATGGTTAACATGGTAAATTTTATGTTAGTGGTTTTTACCACAATAAATTTTTAAAAAATCAAAATGATAAGTTTAAAAAAAAGGCTCCTGTCCATCCCTCACAATCCTAAACTACCATTGGACTCTCTAGCCAGATAGTTTGAGATTATGGGCACCTTACCTGGCTTCTTTGTACCTCTATTTCTTCATCTTGAAAATGGAGATGATAATAGTACCATTCTTGTAGGTTTGTGATAACAGTTACATGCACATAAAACACTTAGAACAGTATATGGCACATAGTAAGCACTATATAATCATTAGGCACAAATGAATAAATATATTTAAAGGTTTTTAACTGTTTTTAGCAAAAAATGACTTTTAAACTAGATTAAAAACATACGTTTTTTTACTTACTCAGGAGCTTTTTAAAGGGCAGCACTGTGTAATAGGTGACCAGACCCTTTACCCAGAGAGCTTAAATTCAAATCCTGGCTTTATTGCCTTCTAGTCTTTTAACCTTGGGTAAGTCACTTAACCTTTCTGTACCTCGTTTTCTTTTTTATTTTTCCTTTCTTCTATTTTTTTTTTTTTTTTAAGATACTGGGTCTCACTGTGTTTCCCAGGCTGAACTCTCCTGGGCCCAAGGGAATCCTCCTGCCTTGGTCTCTCAAGTATAATAGCTGGAACCACAAGCACCATGGCACCTGGTTTCATTTTCCTCATCTTTTAAAATGAGGAGTGTAATAATACCTTTCTCAGAGTCTTGTAATGAAGAATTAGTGAGTAAATATAATAAAGAACTTATAACAGTATATATGGCACATAACAAGCACTTAAAAAGTTTTTACTAAACAAGTAATGTATATATTCTATTTCATACTCTTAATATTTCAGGACCATATTATCATAATGAGACATAGAGCTATTTCCTTCTTTTAAATAACTGTATAAATGTTCATTTGGATAGGTATACGCTAATTTATTTAAATGATTCTGTATGATGAACATAAAAGGTGTTTTCAGCTTTTCTTTATTATAATCAATGATGTAATATACATCCTTGTTCATATTATTTTGCAATTATGCAAGTATAGTAATAGCTAATATTTCTTAAGCCCTCAAAATTTGACAGCAACTATGTTAAATGTGTTTTAATAACATTTTATTGAATCCTTACAACAACACTGTATAGTAAGTTCTGCTAATAGTCCCATTTTAAAGACAAGGCTCAAGAGGCATAGAGAGTTAATTAACTTGCCCATTATCATACCACCAGTAAATGGTGGAGGAAATGTTTGTGCCTCAGGATATGTCTGACTCCAGAGTCTATGATTTTAACCATTGCCATACTACCTATAAATTTTTAGAAGGCTTCTGGGTAAAACAGTATATGATATTTAAATTTTGAAAAATATTGTCAAACTTCCTCCCAAAAGTTTGCAGCATGAGCCTATTTCTTACACTCTCTCCATCCCTGGATGAAAAAAAATTACTAGCAACAGAGAGGGACATTATGTAATGATAAAAATGTCAACCTATCAAGAAGACATGGCAATCCCATGCACTAAACAACAGAGCTGCAAAATATACGAAACAAAGACTAATAAAACCAAAAGGAGAAAGAGACAAATCCATTCTAATTATTGTTGAATACTTCAACAACCCTCTATCAAAATTGATACAATAATTAGATAAAATCATCAAGGATATAAACTCAATAACATAATTAACCAACAGGGTCTAGTCAACATTTATAAAACACTCCACCCAACAACAGCAGAATATACATTCTTTTCAAGGGCCAACAGAACATATACCAAGATGGACCACACCCAGATTTAGAAAGCAAACCTGAACAAATTTTAAAAGATTGAAATCATACAAAGTATGTTCTCTAACAATAACAGAACCAAACTAGAAATTGATCACAGAGAGACAGTAGTTAAAAACTAAATACACACTTCTAAATAATGCATGCGTCAAGGAGAAGTCTCAAGGAAAGTTTTGTAAAAATTCATTGAACCAGAAATAACCCCACATAAAAATTGTCAACTGATCTTTGGCAAAGTCAATACAACATAGCAAATACAGTCTTCAACAGTGCTAGAACAAGTGAATATCCACATGCAAAAAAATAAAAATGAATCTAGACACAGACCTTACACCCTACACAAAAATTAACTCAAAATAGATCATAGACCTAAATGTAAAATACTATTATAAAACTCCTAGAAGATAGCATAGAAGAAAACCTACATGACCTTGAGTATGGTGATGACTTTTTTAATTTTTTAAATTTCTTTCTTTCTATGCAACTACCACATGGTGATGACTTTTTTAGATGCAACACCAAAGGCACAATCCATTAAAAAGATAAATGATAAGCTTCATTAAAATTCATTAAAAGCTGGGTGTGGTGGCACACGCCTGTGAGGCCGAGGTGGGCGGATCATTTGAGCTCAGGAGTTCAAGACCAGCCTGAGCAAAAGCGAGACCCCGTCTCTACTAAAAATAGAAATTAGCTGAACAACTAAAAAAAATATATATATATATATTTTAAAAAAATCAGCCGGGCATGGTGGCACATGCTTGTAGTCCCAGCTATGCGGGAGGCTGAGGCAGGAGGATCACTTGAGCCCAGGAGTTTGAGGTTGCTGTGACCTAGGGTGATGCCACAGCACTCTAGCCTGGGCAAGAGAGTGAGACTCTGTCTCAAAAAAAAAAATTCATTAAAATTACAAATTTCTATTCTGCAAAAGACAATGTCAATAGAATGAGAAGACAAGCCCACACAGATAGGAAGAAAATATTTGCAAAAGATATATCTGATAAAGGACTGATATTCAAACTATGCAAAGAACTTTAAAAACTCAACAATAAGAAAACAAGGCCAGGCACAGTCACTCATGCCTGTAATCCTAGCACTCTGGGAGGCTGAGGTAGGTGGATTGCTTTAGGCCAGGAGTTTGAGACCAGCCTGAGCAGAGCAAGACCCCATCTCTGGAGTCCCAGCTACTCAGGAGGCTGAGGCAGGAGGATTGCTTGAGCCCAGGAGTTTGAGGTTGCCGTGAGCTATGATTATGCCACTGCATTGTAGCCCAGGTGACAGAGGGAAAGAGAGAGAAGAAAAAAGAAAGAGAGAAAGAAAAAAAGAAAGAAAGAGAGAAAGAAAAAAGAAAGAAAGAAAGAAAGAAAGAAAGAAAAGAAAAGAAGAAAGAAAAAGAAAAACAACCCAAATTAGAAAATAAGCAAAAGACCTAAACAGACACATCACCAAAAATATATACAGATGGCAAGTAAGCATGTGAAAAGATGTCCGACATCATGTGTCATTAGGTATTTGCAAATTAAAATAAGATACCACTACACATCTACTAGAATGGCCAAAACCCAAAACATTGACAATACCAAATGTTGGTGAAGATGTGGAGCAACAGGGATTCTCATTCATTGCTGGTGAGAAAGCAAAATTGTACAGCCACTTTTGGAAGGCAGTTTGGAAATTTCTTAGGAAGCTAAACATACTCTTGCCATATGATCCAATAATCGCGTTCCTTGGTAGGTACCCAAATGAATTGAAAACTTGTATCTACCCCAAAACTTGCACATGGATATTTATAGCAGCTTTATTCATAATTGCCAAAATTTGGAAACAACCAAAATGTCCTTCAGTGGGTGAATGGATAAAAAAACTGTTGTACATCCAAACAATGGAATATTATTCAGCACTAAAAAGAAATGAGCTATCAAGTCATGAAAAAATGTGGAGGAAACTTAAATGCATATCATGAAGTGAAAGAAGCCAATGCGAAAAGGCTACCTATTGTATGATTCAAACTATGACATTTTGTAAAAGGCAAAACGGTGGAGACAGTAAAAAGATCAGTGGTTACCAGGAGTTCAGAGTCGGGGAGGGATAAATAGGTGAAGCACAAAAGACTTTTAGGTAAGTGAAACTATTCCGTATACTACTACAATGGTGGATACAGGTCATACATTTGTGCAAACCCATAGAAGGTACAACACAAGGAGTGAACCCTAATGTAAACTATGGACTTTGGTCCATAGTTCAAGAGTTACTATTATAACTACAATAATCAGGAGACCGTGGTATTGATGAAGGATAGATGCATAGATCAATGAAACAGACTACAGAACTGAGAAATAGATCCACACAAATATGCCCAACTGATTTTAGGCAAAGTTGCAAAAACAGTTCAGTAGAGGAAAGGTACCCTTTTCAACAAACGGTGTTAGAGCAACTAGACATCCCTAGATCCTCCACCCACCCCCAATAAATAAACCTTGATCTAAGTGTCACACCTTATTAAAAAATTTAACTCAAAATGGATCACAGACTAAAATGTAAAACCTGTAGCTATGAAACTTTTAGAATAAAACATAGAATTATATCTTTAGGATCTAATGCCAAGGAGTTCTTAAACTTGACACCAAAATTTAAGGGAAAAATTGGCAAACTGGACATCATCAAAATTAAACGCTTTTGCTCAGTGAAAAACCTTATTAAGAGGATGAAGACATACGCTACAGAGGGGGAGAAAATATTTGCAAACCACATATCTGACAAAGGACTAGTAGGTATAATGTATGAAGAACTTTCAAACGTGAACAATGTAAAAAGCAAACAATCCAATTAAAACTTGGGCAAAGGACACAAAGACATTTTGCTGAAAATATATTGACAGCAAATGAACATACAAAAAAGACGTTTTTTCTGTGAAGCATGTTTCAGGAAAAAAAGGTGTTTAACATCATTTGTTATTAGGAAAATGCAAATTAAAACCACGATAAAATACCACTACATACCTATCAGAAAATAAAAAAAATTGTGACAACATTAAATGGTGGTGAAGATACAGAGAAATTGGATTATTTGTGCATTGCTGGCAGGAATGTAAAATGGTACAGCCATTATGGAAAATAGTTTGGTAGTTTATTAGAAAAAATAAGCATGCAACTATCATATAATTCAACAATTGCACTCCAAGGCATTTATCCCAGAGAAATGAAGCATTATGTTCACACAAAACCTGTACACTAATATTTATAGCAGTTTCATTTGTATTATCCCCAAACTGAAAACAACTCAGACATCCTTCAATGGGTGAGTGGTTAAATAAACAATACAGTGGACCACAATGCACAATAAGTAATGAACCACTGATACATGGAATAATCTGAATGATTCTCCAGAGAATTATGCTGAATGGAAAAAGCCAATCCAAAAAAGTTACATACTGTATGATTCCATTTATATAACATTCTTGAAATGACAAAATTATAGAAGTAGAGAACAGAATAGTAGTTGCCAGGGGTTAATGAGAAGATGAGGGTAAGAGAGAGGTGGATGTGTTTATAAAAGGGATTCTTGTAGTGATGGAAATGTTCTGTATCTTGATTGTATCAATGTAAATATTCTGGTTGTGATACTATATTATAATTCTGCAAGTTACTACTAATTGTGATAACTTGGTAAAGAGTAAATGGGATCATTCTGCATTATTTCTTACAACTGCCTATGACTCTATAATTATCTCAAATAAAATTTAAAAAATCAAAAGAAGCATAATATTTTGTGACATGAGATATTATATTTAATTCAAATTTTAGTGTTCAAAAATCAAGGTTTTTTTTTTTTTTTGAGACAGAGTCTCACTCTGTTGCCCGGGCTGTAGAGTGCCATGGCATCAGCCTACCTCACAGCAACCTCAAACTCCTGGGCTCAAGTGATCCTTCGCCTCAGCCTCCCGAGTAGCTGGGAATACAGGCATGCGCCACCATGCCCGGCTAACTTTTTACATATATTTTTAGTTGGCCAATTAATTTCTTTTCTATTTATAGTAGAGACGGGGTCTCACTCTTGCTCAGGCTGGTCTCAAACTCCTGACCTTGAGCTATCCACCCGCCTCGGCCTCCCAGAGTGCTAGGATTACAGGCGTGAGCTACCGCGCCAGGCCAAAAAAAAAAAATCCAAGTTTTATTAGAACAAAAAACATTGATTCTGAACTAAAGAAACTTAGCTTAAGGTCAGTTGATGAGCAACCTTAATCCCCCCTTGCCATGTAACATATGTTCACTGGTTCAGGGGATTAGGATGTGGACATCTTGGGATATCTTGGGAGGTAATTATTCTGCCTAGCATAGGTAGTATACCATAAATAGATGTCAATGACTCCATTGCAGTATACTTAGATATTAATATTTCTCATTTATTTTTATAGCTTTCTAGTACTCTACTGGGTAGATATACCATAGTTCATTAAATCAGTCTCCCTGTGATGGATATTGGTTTGTTTCCAGTCTTTAGCTTGAATGCCTAAATGAATAACCTCATCTGTAAGTAACTTCATATTTTTGTCAATGTATCTTTGAGATGGATTTCTAGAAGTGGTACTACAGGAACAAAGGGTAAACTTACATATGTAATTTTGCTATATTTTATTATTTTTCCTACATACAGGTTGTGACATTTTGCATTTTCATTAGGAATGTCTGAGAGTTTCTCTTTCCTCGTGAAATGAATATGCTGTCAAACTTCTGGATCATTGACAATCTGATGACTAATGGTAACTTAGTATAGTTTTTTAGTTTGTATGGTTATATTTTGAGTGAAGTTGTACATCTTTACAGATGTTTGAGGGCTGCTAGCATTTCTTACGCTGTCAACTGTTCAATTCTTTTGCCCATTCTTTCTCTATTAGGTTATTGTTTTCTTCCCAACTTTTAGGGGCTCTTTATATATTTGGAATACTAGCCTTTTTCTAGTATCATTTGTCTTTTGACTTCCGTTTGGTATTTTTTGACAAGCAATACATTTTATTTTTATGTAGTCACGTTTATCATCGTTATTGCTTTTGGATTTTGAGACATATGGTCAAATGATGTTTCCACAGTCCCAAGTGTTAAAATTATTACTCATATTTTCTTCTAACACATGTGTAGGTGCATTTTTTACATTTAAATCTCAGGTCCATTTGGAATTTGTCTACATTGTGATGAGTCGTGGGAGATACAAACCCAATTTTACCCAGTCATCCCAGTAAAACTTCTTTGTAAGTCTTTCATTTCCCTATTGATATGTGCTGCCACCTTCATCATTTATTAAATATCCTTACATACCTGGGTCTGTTTCCAGTCTATTCTGTCTGTTCACACACCAGTATCATATAGTATGTTCTAGTATCTGATAAGCCTGTCCCTCACCATTGTTCTTTTTCAGAGGTTTCCTGGCCATTCTTATTTTCCCTTTTGAACTTTATAATCGGTTTGTCTAACTGAAACAATATTTGTTGGTATTTTTTATTGGGATATTACAGTTGCATTTATATTTAGGGAGGATTGACCTCTTTGAGTCTTTCTATCCAAGAACAGGATATTACTTTCTATTCGTTTAAGTTCACACTTAACCTTTGAGGAGTGTTTTAAAGTTTTCTCCATATACATTTTACTCATTTCTTGTTTATTCCTAAGTATTTTCTCTTTTTTGTTACTATTTTAAATATGGTCTTCTCTTCTATTATATCTCGTAACTGGTTCTCACTGGTTATTTGTATACATGAAGGCTATTGACTTTAGTATGTTAATTTTATATCCTGCTTATTTCCTAAATTATCTTTTTTATGTAGTTTTTCCATGAACTCTGTGGGTTTTCAAATGTATTATCATATCATCAACGCAGAAAAGAGAACATCAAGAGAATCGTTGACGGTGAAAAAGCCTGCAGAAAACAGCAGGTTGGCCCTTGAGATGCCTCGTAGCAGAGGTCCCTTCACCACTGTGAACCGTTGTTGAGTCGGAAGGTCAGCGGGAGAACATCCCTTTGAGGAACCGTGAACCTCAGAGATACAGAAACCCGAAATGAGAGTGGAGAAGCACGGGATTTCCCAATCTTCGGAGCAGCTCTACAAGCCTCGACCACCCATTGGGTCGGGGAAAGTGGGGACAACGGCCCGGTAAGGAGAAGGAGAAAGATAACCAATCCCGTTTACCCTTAGGCTGCGAAGCCTCAGCCTCCTCTGGCGTGGGAGCGCAGAAAAGCTACCGAGTTGAAAGCCCCTCCCGCCATCTTCCTAGAGCAGCCGCGGAAGTGCGCCTCGCGCCGGCCCGGCTAGCCGGTCCTTTGGCCCCCACGGCCACTTCCGGCCTTTGTGGGTCGCTCTTGGTGGGTTCAGGGACCCGAAGGAGTTCGAGGCCTCAGCCTTTCGCACCCGAGGTGGAAATCTTCTGCTGTCCTTTGCGGGCTGCGGGTGAACAAGCCTGTGCCCCGGACGCGGCGGGCGGGCGGGGATTTCTGTGTTCCCAGGGCCGGGCCCGGGCTGGTGTCGGACCGACCCCGGTCCTCCCCTGCCCAGGCGGGTCCGCAGAAAGCTCTGCTTCCCCACAGGCGATTCCCTGGCCCCCTTGCCGAGTGCGTCGGAACCCTGGGATGAGGGGCCCGCTCGCAGTAGGGTTCGGGCTGTTAGCCCCGTATCTTTATCCTGTTCAGCGCCTCCGGACATTTCTGGACATTCCTAGGTCACAGACGGTTGCCGGCGCCCCTTTTCTGGGCCTACCTTGCTTTAGATTTGTAATCACAGAACTCGAGGCTAAAAGAAAGCCTTAAAGAGTAACCTCTTCAGCTTTTTCACGTTGTAAATAAAGAATAAGGAGCAGAGAGATTAAGTCCCAAAGAAATAAATTAATGTGACTTTGCTGCTTTTATGATTTCACCGTTTCCACCAGACATCTGGGCATTTAAAAAAATAGTAATAAAAAGCAACTAATCAAGCATGTCCCAACCTTTTATTATCCTCTTGTTCTAAATGTTAGTTTTATTCCATTTACTTGTTCTTTATTTTAGGACTAAATAGAAATATTTCCTACCACATCTTACTCTTCCTTAAAGTTCTGAAGTAACTTGGCATCTTTTCTCGTTAAATTAATTTATTCTTAAGTTTTTTTCTATCAAAGTATTTCTCTTAGTATAGTAAATTAACCCAGAGGCAGAGTTTCAAAAATCACAGTTAAGTTCTTAGAATTTGCAATTTTTATTTATGGTGTAATTTGTATTAATAATGATGGCTTATTTCTCAGGTATGCCCAGGAAGAAACTTTCCAGGTCAGATCTTACTTGAAGCACTGATAAAGGTTTTGCACAGCTATGATGGCATCTACTTGGGATATGCAGGCCCACAAGGACCAGGATGAACTTTTGGAAGTAAAGATAGAGGAGGAGGAGGAAGAGAAGTACACCATCAGACAGGATCAGAACCTGCAAAAGAACAACACCGATAGCAGAGAGATCTTCCGACAGTACTTCAGACAATTCTGCTACCAAGAAACATCTGGACCCCGTGAGGCTTTAAGCCGACTTCGGGAACTTTGCCATCAGTGGCTTAGGCCAGAGACCCACACCAAAGAACAGATTCTGGAGCTGCTGGTGCTGGAGCAGTTCCTTACCATCCTGCCGGAGGAGCTCCAGGCCTGGGTGCAGGAACAGCATCCAGAGAGTGGGGAGGAGGTGGTAACTGTGCTGGAGGATTTAGAGAGAGAACTGGATGAGCCAGGAGATCAGGTGAGAAAAAAAGATGTGATTTCTGTTTGAGAAAAGATAAATTATGGATTTCTAGGCCAGAAGGAAGTACAGCGTTATTTCAGTAAGCATAGTCTTGACAGTTTGGTGCATCAGAAAGGGGCCTCAGTTTCATGGAAAATTGGTTAATATAGTGTTAACTTTTGTGCAGAGAGATGGTGTATTTCTGTACTACACTAGAAAATTCTGTTTGATGAACATGCTGCTTAGCTTAGAAACAGAAGACTTCTAGAACAAAGAAAAGATGTTAAAGACAAAGGTAGCAGGATGGGAAGCAGCCCTTTGAAAGAGGCATCACTTCTGTTGCACAATATAAATAAGAAATAAGTTTCCCTGACTCTCCATTAAAATACTTAAAGATGGAGAAATGAAAGTCACCTTCTCAGGGGAATGACAGGTAGGAGCATAATGGAAAGGTAGTGGGGAGAAGCAGAGAAGGATTCCATGTTTCTTTGAAAAGTAGAAAGCCTAGTTAGGTGGAAAGGTGAGTTTTGAGAAGTTGAGATAGAGTCCAAGACCTTGAATCCCTACCTCGAGTTTAGATTTTATTATGTAGGACAGAGGCTCTGAACCTTTTCTGCTTGAGTCTAAATGAGTTTTCCTAATCCTAAAACGTAAGAGAGAACCAAATTATGCAGAACTGTTTTGTTTTGTTTCAATAGTGATGTAGGACAGTGGTTCTCAACCAGTGGCAATTTTATGCCCCAGGAGGCATTTGGGAATGTCTTGGGACATTTTTGTTTGTTGTAAGTGAGGGATGTGCTGCTAGCATCTGGTGGGCAGAGAGGACAAGGATGATGCTAAACACCTCGGAACACACAGAACAGTCTCAAATGACAAAGAATTATCTGATTCAACATATCAATAGAGCCAAGTCTAGGAAACGTTGGTATAAAGAGTGTGAAACTTAGTGAAATAATAAAACAGGAAGTGTAATCTAGCATTGGGATACAAAATAGAGAGAAGGAGCATGTGGCAAAAAGATACAAGTTTGAAATAGGGTTGTGAAAGTGTGATTGCCAGGGAAGAGGCATGTCTTAGGTAAGAATTAATTGGAAATGATGACAGATTAGATTTATAAAGAAGGAAGAATCAATAGAGGAGAACTCGACAGAGCAGTCTGTTCTAGGCTAAGCACTAGAGTTGTGGAGCTTGAAAGACTAGTGTGGTGGAAATACTCCTAACAGTTAAAGACGGTAGGAAATCAGTAAGCAGATAGGTACTCTTTTAGGCACTGTGAATGCAACAGCGAACAAAGCATAGAAAGTTGCTGTTCTTCTGTATTAATAGATTCTAGTCTACTGAGAGGAGACAGACAGTAAATTTAAAAAAAAAATCAACAAACATATAAGATATCAGTGGTGATAAATCCTGTTAAAACAACAGTAACAACAGTAAAAGCAGAGAAAAGGAACGGTGAAGGAAATGGAGATTTTGCTATCTTTGGTAGACTTGTCAGAGAAGGCTTTTCAAATAGGGTGATATTTAGAACAGAAATCTGACTTAAAAGAGCAGGCCATAGCCGGGCGCGGTGGCTCATGCCTGTAATCCTAGCACTCTGGGAGGCTGAGGCAGGCGGATCGCTCAAGGTCAGGAGTTCGAAACCAGCCTGAGCAAGAGTGAGACCCCGTCTCTACTATAAATAGAAAGAAATTAATTGGCCAACTAAAGACATATAGAAAAAATCAGCCGGGCATGGTGGCGCATGCCTGTAGTCCCAGCTACTTGGGAGGCTGAGGCAGGAGGATCGCTTGAGCCCAGGAGTTTGAGGTTGCTGTGAGCTAAGCTGACGCCACGGCACTCACTCTAGCCCGGGCAACAGAGTGAGACTCTGTCTAAAAAAAAAAAAAAAAAAAAAGAAGTAGTTGAAAGCATGGCCTCATAGGTTTATAGTGGATAGAGAATGAAGCAAGGTTGCACGTGCTGCAAAATAGCGGATATTCCATGGGATTGGCACCGTCTAGGCAATGTGGATGGTGTACCCTGGAGTTGTTAAACACCTGAAAGAAGTGAAGCAGTCAGTGGAGGGGAGGAACAAAAAGGAGACTGAGAGAAAAGGAAGGAACACAGTGACTGAAGATTCAGTGAAGTTGAAATGGCAGATATATTTTAAATCATATTTTATAGAAATAATAGCTTTCCAGTACTTTTAGGACCTCATTTTTAATGTAGCCCTGTAGGCTATAATAACAATATGTAAGGGTGTAAGAAGAAAAGCACCTTCTTACAGTGCTCCTCCAGTGCCCTTTACTGACAAGGCCTAACATTGTGCAAACTGGTAAAGGAGAAATGTTGTAGGTTGAAGCCACAGTTTCACAAAACTAGGTCAAGGAAGGGTAGATTTAGAGGTGAGAGGTGATAAAGTGGTAAGTGGCATAGTCGACTCCTTTGGCTACTCACCTTCTGTCTGTACCTTCTACAAATTTGAACTTACGCATAATAAAAAATTCTTGCACTTGCCCAAATGAGGAAGCAGTGCCCAAAGTCGTTGTTTTCATAGCTGGTAATGTTAATTACTCCTCAAACTTCACTGTAGTGTGGCTTCATTGCACTTCATTGTAGTGCAGTATACTGTTGCATGAAGACTGATTGCTAAGGTTAACCTTCAGTAATAGCAAAAAGAAGAAGGAAATGGTTAATAGATCCAAATGAAGACATACACATAATAAGCAGAGAAAATATGTATTGCAGTCCTTTTTGTAAATAATTGGTCATCAGACCTTAGATGGTATCTATGGCTTCCTCTGCTACTACCAGTTCCATATTTCCCTTGTCTTCATTCATAACCTCAATAGGTTTCTTACTTGATAGAAAGACCCAAGTCTTCCTTCCTGAGAGGTGTGAGTCCTCCATACTCCTGGTTCTTTTTGGTTGCTATAATTTGCAATTAACGTGTACTGTTGGAAGTAGACATATTGACAGTATTAAGAGGCACCCCAAAGAATTCCCTGGGTTCACGTATAGTCTCCTCTCCCCTATTATATAACAGCAACCCAATTTCCTCTTGGTAATTGGGATCAACTACTCAAGCCAGTAGGGTAACATATTCTTCTTACTTTTGGTTTAGTGGCATGAAGAGCCCAAAATGACCAGGTAGGAGTCTTATCTCTCAATTTATTGTTTTATTCCCTGATGGAATCATTCTCCCCTTGGGGGCTGTGCTCTCTGTACTCTATAGGTATGGAGAGCAAAATTGTTTGGATGAGAATTAAAAATTCAGCAAGTGGGTTATTAGGTATAGTAGTGACTGAAGCCACTACTATTCCACCTCTTAATTCCCAGACACATGTATTCTGACTATGGAGGAGACAGCACCATGAGATGATCTCTGATTCAAGCGTATATTACATCCTGTAAGACAGAGCCCCATCCTTTCAGGGTATTGTCTCCCAACTGGCATCATTTTATCTTTAATTAGTCCAGATGCTTCTGAGTGGCAGCATATATGGTAAAAATCAGCTAATTTCATAGACATGAGCTCAGAGCTTCTCTTCCTGAAATTAGTTCTATGATCAGAAGCAATGTTCTGTGGAATACCATAATGGTGGATAAGTCCATGGATGGTGTTGCTAGCAGATCATTATTAGCAGAAAGGGTGAGTCTGTATTCAGAATATGTCTTTTCCGGTGAGAATAAATCTCTGCCTCCCTCCGTGATGGAAAAAGGTATAGTGTATTCAACCTATCACCAAATGGCTGACTGTTCCCCCAGGAAATGGTCCCAGGGACTCAGTGTTGATCTCTGCCTTGGCAGCCTTGGTGCTCAATGGTGGTGGCATTAATCAGGTCAGCTCTGGTAAGGGGAGGTCCATGTTGTTGAGCTCATTCATATCCTCCCTCTGCCACCATGGTCACTTTGTTACTGGACCCATTGAGCAAGCACTAGGGCAGCTGAAGAGAGAGGGTGACAAGTGTTATTTTGGTTGCTAATCGTATATAACCTGGTTAGTAAGAGCTTCTTCTGCAGCAGAAGTCTTTTTTTGGACAATCACAATGGGCACAGATATCGTCACAGTCTGTGCCCATTCCTAAACATCCATCCATCTACTTCTTCCCCAGGTTTCCTTGTCAGCAATCTTCCAGTCTTGTTATTACTACCCTGACCATCCAGCCAAGCTGTTAACAACTGTCCTTAGATCTGTATATACCTGTAGAGCAACTGCTCATAGGTCTATACTTCTGTCCATCTCTCCAGATAAGCTGGACAATGTACTGCTCAAAGTTCTGCCCACTGGGAGGATTTTCTTTCCTAACCCTAACCCTAACCTTCAGTAGGGTCACCACTGAGTAGGGCTGTGATGCTGTAGCTGTCCACTTTCAGGTGGTGTAAGCATATTATACAGATTCACTCATAAACTGGGCTTGAACAGTTTCTTCCTTAGTTAGTCGGTCATAAGGAACTCCCCCAGAAGCTGTAGGCATAGATTGAGTGAAAAGAGGTAATGCAACAGAAGTCAGAGTCTGAACTACCTGCTCCTATAACTGATACCTTCTAGACTTATCTGTACTTGATCTTATATGCCGTATCCATTTGACAGCGTGCATACTCAAAACTTATAGCTTGTTGAGTCAAACAGCACCCAGTTCACAATGGGAAGCTCAGGTCACGTGGTCATCTGATGCCCCATATGGTACCCATAGTCATATGTGATCCTACAAAGGAAAGCAACTACAGAGCTTTTCAAAGATATAGGTGATGGCCTCATTAATGTATTTACAAATGCCATAGTGACAGGAGTGCCTTCTAGGTCTTCTTGGAAGATGATGTGATAAAGTGGACATGCATTTAACACACGACAAATCCGCTCCAGCATTCCTATCGCCCTAAGCCCTTATGTTCACCCCTTTATAGCACCAGTCCCCAACCTTTTTGGCATCAGGGACTGATTTCATGGAAGACAATTTTTCCATGGCTGGCAGGAGGCAGAGCTCAGTTGGTGATTCAAGTGAAGGGGAGTGACCGTAAATACAGATGAAGCTTCGCTTGCCTGCTACTCACCTCCTGCTGTGCAGCCTGGTTCCTAACAGGCCACAGACCAGTACCGGTCCACAGCCTAGGGGTTGGGGACTGCAGCTCTATAGCATTCCATGGAAGCTCCAGCATTTCAGGCTCATTAAATATAGGCCACTGAATTCAAGTCAGTCAACCAAATAGGTACTTGCTAGCTTATACAGCAGGAAATGACTCTAACATATTAAATCCAGACTCTCTAGTAAGTATACCTAAATCCATAAATTTGTCTTTCCTTGATCTAACACCTGTAGAATCCACTCTAGCACATATCCCCAGGACATACATACATACATACATACACACACACACACACACACACACACACACACACAATTATGTAACTCTTTTGGTATGTAAGCTATGTAAGCTGTCTCCTCTTGGGTCCTAGTGTGTACATTACTCCTGAAGCATACTAATATAGTTGACCCTAGTTATTGGTCTAGTGGTGGTTCTAGTGAGTTTTGAGGAGGATGGGTGTCCCCCTATGAGGCATTTGCTCCAGGTTAGGTTATTGTAGGATTTTTAAACAAAGAAAAGCCAATTTCCCCAAACACAGAAGGCCAGCTCCTTCCACTGGCAAAGGAGTCTCAGGGAAACCTGGGAATTTGAGAGTGCTGAATTCATCTGGCCTACCAGATGTAACCATTCCCAGTTCTAGAGGCTCATTCTCTGTCAATTCCCTGATATTCACCTAAGCTTGGCAAGACTGTGAATCCAACTAGTATTATAATTCAGAAGCATGAACAAGTAAATTTTATACTAGATTTTAGCAAAAACAGCCCTGTGGCTAAAAGAAGTGGATCATTTTAGGGCTGTTGTGGGAGCTTTCTGGTTCGCAGACCAGGATTTGAACTTCTTTTGTTGTCTTTCTGTAAGTGCTCTAGAGCACTCAGGACAATGTATCCCACACCTTATGGTCATCATTACTACCATAATAGTCAAGTGCTCCCAAGGTACTTGCTTCAGATGGCACTTCATCATAATTAATTGTTATGCCACTACATGCCATGGGTTAATGACATCCTGTTTCCTGTTGTCAAAGAGTTTATTTCTGCACTTAAACCTTAAGGCATGACTAAATCAGTCCCCAAATCTTTTTTAATTTGTTTTTTTATTTGTTTTTTTAATTTGTTCTAATTTGTTTTTATTTAGAGATACGGTCTCACGATATTCCCCAGTCTGGTCTCAAACTCCTGGGCTCAAGCAAATCCTCCCACCTCAGCCTCCCAAGCACCTGGAGCTACAGGAGTTCATCACCACAGCCCAAATCTTATTTTTGAGAGTCTGTCTTCTGACATCACTCCCAGAAACAATTCTGTTTCAGTCACTTCCAGTCAAGAGACAGAATCCAAAATAGTAATTTGCAAAGGAAATGTTTAATGCAAATAATCATTAAGTTTATAAAAAGGGATTAACTACTTTTAGGGTTTACTGAAGGCTATAGTGAAACCTAAAGAATATACAGGAATAACAGATGAAGAGGGCAGCCACAAACTTAGAATACCTTGCCCACCTTCCCATGTTGAGTTTCAGACCTTATTGAAGAGGGTGAGGCTATGGCTTACTGGATGGGGATCCAGTTTGCTGAGGTGCCTTAGGCCAGAGCTGATGAGCAGGAAACCACTCGCTGGGTTGCCAAAAAAGACTTGTTGGGAAGCTCCTTGCTGCAGTGCCACTGAGACTCCCATGTAAAGCCACTCACTGGCTGCCACATCATAAGAGCCAAATAAATGCACCAAAGCCAAGAAACTAAACACCTTCCTTTTTTCTGAAGCCTGAACTTTTGTATTAGATTTTTAGCAAAACTAGATGAAAATCTCCAGTGCCTTCTATTGACAAAAAGGCCTAAGGCCTAAGATTGTGCCAGCTGGCAAAGGAGAAATGTTTACAGGATCTGGTTGCAGTATTACAAAGCAGGGCAAAGAAGAGTGCCTTTGGAGCTGAGACGAAATAAATCTGTAACTGGCGTATTTTCTTCTTAATGTCTGTATGGTCTGTAATTATATCCCCTCATTTCTGTAATTGATAATTTATGTCTTTGCATCAGCAGTTTGGCTGGAGGTTTATACATTTTGTTCTCAAAGAGCCCGCTTTTGGTTTCATTGATATTTCTCTTTTGGGCTTCTATTTTCTATTTCATTGGTTATTAATCTTCATTTCCTAATTTGCATTTAATTTATCCTTTTATTCAAATATTCTAAGGTAAAAGCTAAGGTCATTGATTTGAGATCTTTTCTCCTTCCTTAAATAAGCATTTAGTGTTGTAAATTTTCTTAAAAGCACTATATTATTTTTATCCCATAATTTTTGATATGTTGCACTTTCATATTCATTCAGTTGTAATTACTTTCTAAGTTCCCTTTTGATTTCTTTGATTCATAGGTTATTCAGAAGTATGTTGTTTGGTTTCCAAAGATTTGGGGATTTTTCCAGATATCTTTATGTTATTTTTTTGTATTTAAAATACATATAAATTTACAATCTTAACCATTTTTAAATGTACCGTTCAGTAGTGTTGAATACATTCGTAATGTTGTGCAACCATCACCATCATCTATCTCCATAACTCTTTTCTTCTTGTAAAACTGAATTCTATTCCCATTAAACAATAACTCCCCAATCCTACTCCCCCAAGCCTCTGGCAACCACCATTCTACTTTTTGTCTCTATGATTTTGACTACTGAAGGTATCTCAGGTAAGTAGAATCATATAGTATATTTTTGTGAGTGACTTACTTCACTTAACATAATGTCTTCAAGATTTGTTTATTTTGTTGCATACGCCAGAATTTCCTTCTTTTTTAAGGCCAAATACATTTCATTGTATCTACCACATTTTGCTTATCCATTCACCCAAGGATGGACATTTAGGTTGCTTCCACGTTTTGCTATTGCGAATAAGCGGCTATGAACATGATATGTAAATATGTCTTTGAGATCCTGCCTTCAATTCTTTGGAGTATATACCCAAAAGTGGAATTGCTGGATCATATGATAGTTCTGTTTTTAATTTTTTGAGGAACTGCAATACTATTTTCTGCAGCACTGTACCATTTTGCATTCCCAACAACAGTGCACAAGGGTTCCACTTTCTCCACAGTCTCGCCAGTGCTCCTTATTGTCTGCTTTTTGTTTAATATGTAATAGCCATCTAAATGGGTATTAGGTGGTATCTCATTGTACTAATAGTTTTGGTTTGCATTTCTCTAATGATTAGTGATGTTCAGCCTCTTTTCATGTGCTTATTAGCCATTTGTATATCTTCTTTGTAGAAATGTCTATTCAACTCCTTTGCTCACTTTTTAATTAGGTTGTTTTTTGTCGTTAAATTTTAGGAGTTCTCTATATATTCTGAAAGTTATCCTTAATCACATATATGATTTGCAAATATTTTCTCCCATTCTTTGGATTGTCTTTCTACTCGGTTGATAGTGTCTTATGATGCAAAAATTTAAAAATTCTGACAAAGTTCAGTTTGTCTAATTTTTCTTTTCTTGCACAGGCCTTTGGTGTCATATTCAAGAAAACATTGCCAAATCTAATCTCATGAAGATTTTGCTTTATTTCCTTCTAAGAATTTTATGGTTTTAGGTCTTTAATCCATTTTGAGTTAATTTTTGCACATGGTGTTAGGTAAGGGTACAGCTTTATTCTTTTGCATGGAAATATTCAGATTTACCAGCACCATTTGTTGAAAAGACTGTCCTTTCTCCATTAAATAGTTGTCGCACTTTGTCAAAAATCATTTGATCATATATGTGATGATTTATTTCTGGATTCTCTAATCTGTTCCACTGGTCTGTATGTTTGTTTTTGTGCCAGTACGACACTATTTTAATTACTATAGATTTGTAGTAAGTTTTAAAATCAAGAAGTATGAGTTATCCATTTTCATTCTTCTGTTTCAAGATTGTTTTGACTACTCTGGATCCTTTGAGTTTCTTTAGGATGGGTTTTTCTGTTTCTGGGAAAAAAATTGTAATTTTTTTCAGCAGTGTTTTGTAGTTCTCATTGTATAAGTTGTATACCTCCTTGGTTAAGCTAATGTTTATGCATTCTTTTTGATGCTGTCATAAATGGAATTGTTCTTCTAATTCTCTTTTCAGATTGTTCATTGTTAGTGTGTAGAAATTCAGCTGATTTTTGTGTGTTGACTTTGTATCCTACTGCTTTGCTGAATTCATTTATTAGCTCTAACAGGTTTCTTTCTTTCTTTTTTTTTTTTTTCTGGTGGAATCTTTAGAGTCTTCTACATATATCACTTGCAAATAGATAATTTTACTTCTTACTTTCCAACTTGGATGCCGTTTATTTCTTTTTTCTTGTCTAATTGCTCTATTTAGAACTTCCATACTCTGTTAGATAGAAGTGGTGAAAGTGGGAATACTTGTCTTGTTCCTGATCCTAGAGGAAAAGCTTTCAGTCTTTTACCACTGAGTATGATATACACTGTGGATTTTTCATATATGGCCATTATTATGACTTAGTTTCCCTCTATTCTTAGTTTGAGTGTTTTTATCATGAAAGAGTGTTGAATTTTGTCAAATACTTTTTCTGCATTGCGATTATCATGTGTTTTTTCCACTTTTATTCTGTTAATATGGTGTATTACATTCATCTAGTTTCATATATTGAAATATCCTTACATTCTAGGAATAAATTCCACTTGGTCATGGTATGTAATCCTTTTAATATGCTTCTGAATTCAGTTTATTAGTATTTGTTTGAAGAAAAGAAAGGTGAGAGATTTAGAGCTGGAGAATTTAGTGCCAGCAAAGGATGATTTGATGATTTTGGATAGGAATTTGGCTTAAAAATGTCAAAATAATAAGAGAAGCAACTTCTACTAACCAAGAGGCAGCAGACTAGTTCCTGGGCACCATTAAGAAAATCATTGAAAAGAAAGGATATTTACCTAAATAGGTTTTTTATGCAGAGGAAAGTGCCTTATTCTGGGGGAGAAAAAAGCCACAAAGGACATTTATTAATAAGGAAGAGAAGTGAGCACCAAGATTTAAGGCAGGAAGGGATAGGCCAACTCTACCGTTCTGTGCAAATGTGGTCAGGTTTACGATCAGGACTACCCTTATCTGTAAAGCTGCTAATCTCTGAGCCTGGAAGGGAAAAGATAAACACCAGCTGCCAATCTTTTGGTTGTACAACAAGAAGGTCTGGACTACAAGACTGCTTTTTCTGGATTGGTTCCATCGATGCTTTGTCCCTGAATTAGGGAGTATCTTGATGGCAAGGGACTGCCTTTTAAAGTTTTGATATTATACAATGCCCCTGACTATCCATGAGTTTAACACCAAAGGTGTCTAAGTAATCTACTTGTCCCCAAATACAACATCTCTAATTCAGCCTCTGGATCAGAGGGTCATAAGGACCTTTACGTCTCATTACACATGGTACTCTATGGAAAGGATCGTCAACACTATGGAAGAGAAACCAAATAGAGAAAACATCCTGAAAGTCTGGAAGGATTACACCATTGAAGATGGCATCATTATGGAAAAAGCTGTGAAAGCCATCAAGCCTGAAACAATTCTCTTTGCAGAAAACTGTGTATGACTTCACAGGATTTACAACACAGCCAATTGAGGAAATCGTGAAAGAGATTGTGGATATGGCAAAAAGCGGGGGGCGGAGGGTGAAGTGTTTCAAGATATGGATCTTGGAGAAATTCAAGAGCTAATAGATGCCACACCAGAGGAATAAACAGAAGACAGCTTGATGGACATGAATGCATCCAAACTAGTGCTAGATGATGAGGAAGAAGACATAGAAGAAGCAGTGCCAGAAAACAAATTGACATTAGACAATCTGGCAGAAGGGTTCTGATTATTCAAGACTGCTAGATGGACCCTTCTCTAATATGGGCACTGAAACTAAAACAAATGGTGGAAGGAGGACTGGTACCATATAGAAACATTTTTAGAGAAATGAAAAAGCAAAAAAGTCAGACAGAAATTCTGATATTATTTCCATAAAGTTATACCAAGTATGCCTACCTTTCCTGCCTCCTCTTCCACCTCCTGCGTTTCTACCTCTGCCACCCCTGAGACAGCAGCTGACTCCTCCTCCTCCTCCTCCTCAGCCTACTCATCATGAAGATGACAAAGATGAAGACTTTTAAGGTGATCCACTTCCACTTAATGAATAGTAAATATATTTATTCTCTTCCTTATCATTTTCTTAATAACATTTTCTTATCTCTAGCTTACTTTATCAAAAGAATATAGTATATAATACAGGTAACATACAAAATATGTTAATTGATGTCTATGTTATTGGTAAGGCTTGTGGTCAACAGTAGGCTATTGGTAGTTAAGTTCTGGGGGAATTAAAAGTTATACATGAATTTTTGACTGCATGGGGTATGGGTTGGTACCCCTAACCCCCACATTTTTCAAGAGTCAACTATATTTGTGTCTTTAGATATAAAATATCTTTTGTAGTTAGCACATAGTTACATCGTGAGTTTTTATCCATTTTGCTAATATCTGCCTTTTGATTAGAGAGTTTAATCCATTTACATTTAAAGTAACTACTGATAAGGAGGAACTTCTACCATTTTGCCATATGTTCTGTATATGTCTTATCACTTTTTTGTTTCTCATTTTCTGTATTATCGTCTTTTGCGTTTAGTTGATTTTTTATAGTAAAATATTTAAATTCCTTTTTTTATTGCCTTTTGTGTATGTTCTATAGCAATTTTCTTTCTAGTTACCATGGGGGATACATTTAATTTCTTAAAGTTATAACACTCTAATTTGAATTTAGATCAGCTTAACTTTAATAACATATAAAAACTCTGCTCCTTTATTACTGTCCCTGCTTTTATTGATTGTCACAAAATTACATTTTTATACATTATGTGTAACAAAACATAAACTAGTAATTCTTCTAAATACATTAGTCTCTTAAATTATGTAAAAGACAAAATTTGGAGTTACAAACCACTGTTACAATACTACTAGTGTTTTAAATTGTCCATATATTTTATCTTTATTTCTTTGTGGTTTTGAGTTACTGTTTAGTATTCTTTCATTTCACTGTGTAGGACTCCCTTGAGTATTTCTTGCAGGGAAGGTCTAGTGATAACAAACTCCCTCAGCACTTGTGTAGCAGGTCTAGTGGTAATGACCTCCTTCCTCAGCTTTTGTTTGTCTGGGAATGTCTTTTTAAAAAATCTCTTAGTTTTTGGCCAGGCTTGGTGGCTCACACCTGTAATCCTAGCACTTTGGGAGGCCAAGATGGAAGGATCGCTTGAGGCGAGGTCTTGAGACCAGCCTGAGCAAGAGTGAGACCCCATCTCTACAAAAATGAATACATACATACATCAAAAATTAGCTGGGCATGGCGGCGCGCACCTGTAGTCCCAGCTACTTCAGAGGCTGGGGCAGGAGGATTGATTTTTCCCAGGAGTTTGAGGCTGCAGTGAGCTATGATGACACCACTGCATTCCATCCTGGGTGACAGAATGAGATCCTGTCTTAAAAAAAACCAAGAAACAAAAAAATCCCTCTTAATTTTAAAGGACAGTTTTGTTAGATATAGGATTCTTGGTTCACAGTTTTAGTTTTTTTTCTTTTAGCACTTTGAATTTATCAGCCTACTGCCTACTGGCTTGCATAGTTTTTGATGATAAATATGCTTATAATCTTATTGAGGACCCCTTATATGTGAGGAGTCACCTTTTTTGCTGCTTTCAGGGATTCTCTTTGGCTTTCAGAAGAGAAATTTTGATTATAATGTTTCTCAGTGTGGGTCTCTTACGTTTCATCTTACTTGGAATCCATTGAGCTTTTTGTATGTTTATATTCAT
This sequence comes from Lepilemur ruficaudatus, assembly GCA_963574885.1. Taxonomy (NCBI): domain Eukaryota; kingdom Metazoa; phylum Chordata; class Mammalia; order Primates; family Lepilemuridae; genus Lepilemur; species Lepilemur ruficaudatus. The sequence continues at coordinate 29,783 of CAUYRT010066374.1, forward strand.
GTCTTTCATCAAATTTGGGAAGTTTTCAACAGTTATTTCTTCAAATATTCTCTTCACTCCTTTCTTCTCCTTCTGGAACTCCCACGATGGGTATGTTCACCTGTTTCATGGTATCCCACTGGTCCTTTAGGCTTTATTCACTTTTCTTCAATCTTTTTCCCTTCTGTTGCTCAGACTCAATAATTTCCCTTACCTTATCTTCATGTATTTTAATATAGAATTTTAAAGTTATAAATATCCCTCTGAGAACTGATTTAGTTGCAGCCTACAATTTTGGTGTGTCATATTTTCATTTTGTGTAATTCAGATGTTTACTAATATCCTTTGGGACTTTTTCTTTGATCTTTTATTTCCGTGAACGTATGTCATTCAATTTTCAAACATTTGTGGATTTTCTGGTTACATTTTGCCACTGGTTTCATGTTTAATTCCATTACAGTCAGAGAATAATACACTTTTTCTCTTTTGAAATTTATTGAGACTCTGTGGTCCTGCATGTAATCTATTTTGGTTAATGCTCCACGTGCATTTGAAAATGAGAAACTGATTGGTAGTGTTTTATATTGCTATTCAAACGTTCTATTTCCATGCTAATATTTTGTCTGATTATTCTATCATTTACATAGATACGTATGTTAACATCTTGAAGAATGTTTATTGATTGCCTGTTTCTCCTTTTCGTTCTATCAATTTGGCTTTATATATTTTGAAGCTATGTTAGTTATTACATATACATAAGCTTAGACTTTTTAAGTGTTCTTGTTTAATTGACCCTTATATCATTATGTAATGCCTCTGTTTATCTTTAGTGTTACTTCTTGCCCTAATGTCTATCTCCCTAGCTTTTTTAAATTAGTGCTTTAAAGGACTTATCTCTTCCTATCCTCTTACTTTCAACCTATCTGTGTCTTTATATTTAAAGTGTGGCTCTTGTAAACAAGATATAGATAGGTATTTTTTATTCAATCTGATAGTCTCTGTCTTTCAATTGGATGGCTTAGTCCATTTGCATTGAATGCACTTAATGATATAGCTAGGTTTAAGTCTACCATCTTGCTGTTTTCTCATTGTCCCATCTGCTTTTTTTCTTCTAGTATTCCTTCTCTACTGCCCTTTTGTTGGCTAATCAACATTTTGTTGGCTAATCATGTAAGTCTAAGCTTCTATACATGTAATAACTAACATAGCTTCAAAATATATAAAGCAAAATTGATAGAAATAAAGGGAGAAGCAGGCAATCAATAAACATTCTTCAAGATGTTAACATACATATCTATGTAAATGATAGAATAATCAGACAAAATATCAGTATGGAAATAGAATATTTGAATAGCACTGTAAAATAATATTTTTTATTCCCACTTTATTTTATTATCTTTTTAGTTATACTTTTTTATATTATTCTTTGATTATCCTAGATATTACAATATATACCCTTGATTTATTACAGTTTACCCTCAATTTGTACTTTTACTCTTCCTGAAAAATGTAAGTATCTTATAACAGTTTAAATCCATTTAACACATTTTTGCCTCTATACCATTTTTGTCCATCAGATATGTTTAGTGATTAGTCCATGTGCATTTCAGTTTTTGAAATAGCTGTGTTTAACTTTATCCTCTTGTTATTTTCTGTTTGTCCTATCTGTCCTTTGTTCTTTTTTTTTCCTATGGGAGATTTCGTTCATCCTTTCTGGCCCAGCTCAGCTTTTGAGTCAGTGGCTGTAAAGTCTCTGTTTCCTCCACTCTGAAATTTAGGCCCTTTGGAGCTTTTGAACGTAGCTTTTAGCCTCTTGTTTCATACAAGTTCAAAATCTGGTAAAAGTCTGGCTGGGTGTAGGAGACCTGTCATGTGTTTATTGTAGGCTGCTCCTACAAGAAGTTTAAAATGGATAATAAATATGTTCATATTTTTCAAAGAAAAAATGAAATCAAAAGATATATTGATATATATTTCTCTCACTTCTGTCTCTATTGACATTTTTTCTCCTTGGGTACTATAAGAACGAAAAAGGCTCTTATCTAAACTTCCAGGGCTGCTTTTTGCAAATTCAAGGAAATACAAACGCATATTTTAACCTCCCACTCTTACTAGAATAGTCCCTAATATATAATAGTCATTCAATAAATATTTGTCAAATTAATGAAAGAAAAAACATTCTATACTTTTGTGATCCAGTATGGTAGCCAGGAGCCACGTACAGCTAGTGTGACTGAGAACTAAGTGGAAACGTACAGTGAAAATAATCCTTGGATACCAAAGACTTGGTATGAAAAAACAATGTAAACTATCTAATTAGCAATTTTCATATTGATTATAGGTTGAAAAGATAATATTTTAGATGTATTGAACTAAAAATATATCACTAAAAGGAACTTCATCTTTTTTGTTTTTTAATGTGGCTAAAAAATTTAAGATTAGACATCTTATTTCTGTTGCTATATACACTATTCTGTTCTTTGTTCTTTTTTCTTAACACTGTATCCTAGATATCTGTACACTTCAATACATACATTCCTAAATCTTTTTACAGCTGGAAGCTATTCCATTTGTGTGACTGTAGCATAGTTTATTTAACCAGGCCTCTATTAATGGATATTGTTGCACATATGGTGCTGCAATAATAACCTTGTAAATAAATCTGCAAATGTATGAAATTATACATGTGTGAAATAACTTCCTGGAAGTAAGATTGCTGGGTTAAAGGTAAATGCATTTGTAACTATAATACAAATTGCCAAATTGTTCTCCATAGGGATTATAATACTATTTTGCACTCCTGCCAACAGTGTATCTGGGTACCTGTTTTTCCATACCCTTGCAATAGAGTTGTCAAGCTTCTAGTTTTTTCAGTCTGATAGATGAAAACATAGTATCTCAGTGTTCTTTTAATTTGTATTTTCCTAATTATGAGTAAAGTAAGGCATATTTCATTTGTTTAAATACTAATTAAAATATTTTTTGGTAATGCATTTGTTTACATATTTGCTTTTAATAATTGAGTCTTTGATTATTTTCTTTTTATTTCTAGAATTTATATTAGGAAGATTAGCCTTTTGTTGATAATATTAATTACAGATAATTATTTATAGTTTATTATTTTTCGTTTTGCCTAGCCTATAGCGTTTATTTTTCTATGCATTAGTTTTTTTGTTTTATTTTACTGTAGTCAAGTTTATCAATTTTTTTTACATTCTTAGAGTTTGAATCTTAGACAGGCCTTTCCTACTCCAAGATTATAAGGAATTCTTTCATGTTCATTTAAAGTACTTTTTAAAAAATTAAATCTTTATTCTATTTGGATTATGTACATGGTTTAAGATATGTATCCAGATTTATCTTCTTCAATATGACTGTCTTAGTCCATTTGTGCTGCTATGACAAAGTACTTGAAACTGCATGATTTATATAAACAATAGACATTAATTTTTTCACAGTTCTGGAGGCTGAGAAGTCTAAGATTAAGGCACCAGAGAACTCAGTGTCCGATGAGGGCCTTCTTACAACATCCTCAGATGCCAGAAGGGGCAAACACTGAGTCTTCACATGGTGGAGGGCAGAAAGGCAAACAGGAATGCACACCTTGTCCTCACATGTCAGAAGAATAGACGAGCAAAAAGGGGCCTACGCTAGTTTCCTCTAGACCTTTTATTGGGGACCGATTCATCGTAAGTATGGAGAAGGCCTCCACTTCCTTATGCCAACACAATGGGGTTACATTCCAACATGAATTTTTGGAGGAGACACATTTAAACCATAGTAGGTACCCAGTCTTCCCGACATTATTAGTTTTTATATCATAATTGCCATTAGAATATCAACCCCATGAGTGCAGAAATTTTTACTATATGTTTACTGCTAGAGCAGCACCAGAAACATTGGTATTTATTGAGTACAATTGGTATTCAGTAAATATTTATTAAATGAATGAATGAATCCTCCCATACTAAGTTCCATATGTATTTGAATTCTTACTGGAACTTTTATTATTTTCCTTTGGTGTGTCCATTTATTTGCTTGCCAGTAGCAATCTCTTCTCATTGTTGGGCTTTATAATGATTTTAATATACGATAAGTCTAGTTTTTGTGCACCTCCCCTCCAATGGATGTTCTTGATTTGTTATTTTTCCATATGAACTTTAGAATCAGTTTATCTGTCCAGAAGAAAAAACTGTGGATTTTTAAAAATTACATTAAATTGATAAATTCGCTTAAGGAAAATTTATTTCTTATTATGCTGAGTTGTCTTATCCAAGATTGATGTCTTCCTGTTTGTTCCAATCCTTTTTTTGTGCTTCAGGAGTGTTTTTAGCATTATTTATATACGTTTTGCACATTTTTAAAGTTTTTTCCTTATAGATTCATTTTTGGTTGCTTATGTAAGTCAATTTTCCTATGTAAAAATAAATATATTACTCCTATGTTTAGAACCCTTCGCTGACTCTGTCTCACTCAGATAAAATCTAGCGGCTTATAAAACCCTAATGATTTGACCTCCTATAATTGTTCTGGCCTCATTTCCTACTACTATTCCATTGTTCAATCTGCTTCATCCCTTCTGCCATACTAGCCTCTTTTCTGTTCCCTATGCCAGGAAAGTTCCTGACTTAAGGTGCTGCTCTGAATCTTCCGTCTGTGTTGAATGCTTTCCCCCATGATATCCTCATGGTTAACTTCTTCACGTCCTTCGAGTCTTCACTATTCACTTCTCAACTAGGCTTCCCAGACCACTCTTTAAAAAGTAAAACCCACTCTTCCCATATTCTCTTTTTTTCTCCAAATCTCTTACCATCTACTAACATTCTATATAATTTACTTTCTCTCTTCCCAAGCTAGAATATAAACTCCATAGAGAAAGAAATTTTTGTCTGTTTTGTTCACTGATATTTTCTGTGCATATAGAGCAGACATAGAGTAGGCACTCAATAATTATCTGTTGAATGAATAAATGCTACTTTGTTCAACTACTTCGTTGAATTCTTTTATGATTTGTAATAATTTTTCTGTTAATTATCTTGAGTTAATTTGATTAAAGTTGAGTGATCTGAAACCCAATTCAAGCTTTATATCCTTTATGAAGCTTTTCCAGGTAGAATTAGGCATTCTCCATTTTATGCCCTGTGGCAGAGGCTGTAAATATCCATGTGGTGCTCTCTATTTCCCAGCCTTACTTGCAGTTAGATTGGGTCAATGTGATTGGGGTCTGGACAGTAGAGTATGGACAAAAGGGATGCAAGCCACTCCCAAGTCTGGCCCCCAAAAGCCATCTGAAAAACTCCAGCCCTCATTTTTCCTGCCTAAGTGTCCTTGGAGGCCACCTTTTCCAAGTAACAGAGCCAAGAGATGGAGAAGGACTGCCTGACTGGCACTGGGAATTAGACTATAATGTGAGCAAGAAATGAACTTGTATTGTATGAAGCTACCAGTATTTGAGGACTTGCCTTTAATGGCGGCTAGTTTCAATTTTTTTGACTATTATATTGCCCACATTGTACTTCTTATATCTCTCTGTTGCACTTAGTGATTTAAGTGTATGTTGTTCCCTAATAGAATTTAAGCCCCATGGTACTGAAGCATTCTCTTGTCTTTGAATCTCTTCCGTCTAGTATAGTTCACGGAATTTAATAAGCGCTGACATACCAAGCAAACAAGGGTAAGAGAAGAAATAATAAAGAAGAAATTCTATGATGAATTTCCTTTTTTTTGTGAGTTTTTTTTTTTTTTTTGAGGTAGGATGTTGCCCAGGTTGAAATGCAGTGGCACAATCATAGCTCTGCAGCCTCAAACTCCTGGGCTCAAGTGATCCTCCTGCCTCAGCCTTCAAGTAGCTGGGACTACAGGTGCAGACCACCAAGCTTGGCTAATGTTTATTTTTAGAGAAAAAGTTTTGCAGTGTTGGCCAGGCTGATCTTGAACTCCTAGGCTCAAGCAAACCTCCTGCTTCAACCTTCCAAGGTCCTGGGGTTACAGATGTGAGCCACCGTGCCCAGCAAGAATAACTTTGTAATACAGTTGATTTTTAAATATTCATTAAGTTGAATTAGTACCCCCAAAAATCAAAATTTTCTCACATTAGGGAAAATGAGGGGATGAATTATCTCATAAGAAGTTATTTGTAATTCTGTACAGAGATGTTACTGAACTGGTTTTTGCCCTTAGTTTACATATTTTTCTTTTCTCATTAAGCAAATTAGCTTGTCTGGAAATCTCTGCAACTTAGTCTAATAGAGTATTAAAGTTATTCTTAAAAGACTCAAATTGGGGGAGCAGGTCATGAAAAAAGCCTTAAAAATACTATTAAAATAATTTCCTGTTTTACACCTGCCTCATCCTTTTTACAAAGTATCTCAACAAATATGTGTTAAAAGAAAATTCCAAATATAGAGCTAATCCTGGCCATCAAGTACAGATGTGTAATACTGATATTTATGGATCTTTATGATACAATTCCCATAATACATTTCACTGGAAATATTCAAGGTTTGATCTGTTTATTTCCACATTCTGATATAGCTATTTCATTGGATTCTTACTAAGACCACAAACAGATATAGTAAAAATAAAATATTGAGATCTAATATTATGTAGGTGAATGAGCTAAGCAAGTCACTATTCACTGTAAAAATAAATGATTATAAACAGGACTTTGGCACCTTTCCCAATTTTGTGATTGAATCTCTTCTTTGCTATAGGTAAGGGATTTTTTTATGTCAGGGATTATTATCTGATTTTCTGTCAGATTGACAGCTCTTTCTTTAGATATGTTAAAACGTATTTACTCAGTCTCCATTATTTGGGGGAACTTTTCTTCTTTCAGCTCTAATTAATGGACATTATAATTCAATTTGTAATCTTAATTTTCTCTCATTCTGAGTATTAATAGATCACATCAGTTCTCTACTTTGTACTTAATATACAATCTAAATGTAGGTGAAGTATATTACAAACATGTTGTGTTGCTCATTTTTCTTTGTGTCCCTTAGGCTTTCAGGAATGTGATTCTTGTGGCTAATACACTGTTTTTCTACTAAAGTCTTAGAAAAAACATATGGATTTTAAATTCTTTAAGGTCCTTTCATGCTTGAGCATTATCAGTGTAATTCAGATTAAAACCACTTGCTTTGTGTAAGGCTGGAGTACCTCATATTAGACATAACTCCTTTTTACAGATAAAAATGATAAACTTTGTACAAACATAAACACTGTCGAAGGCACTAGAAAATGACTAAAAGTACACAGAAACAGAAAGAGAGTTGACACTTGGAAGAAGCAAATATTGCTGGATGAGTTTCCCATTTTTATGGTTTTTTGCCTGAGAACAGGCCCTAATTAGTACCACATAGAGTGGGTAATACTGGATAGAAATTTGCAGTTACCACAGCTGGAAACTGATGGGGAGAAAATCCTGAAGAGAGCCATAGAGCCCAAGATCTTTATATAAACTCTGCCCAAATCTCCGGTTGGCCCTGAATTTATATGCATAGAGGAATCCAGACAGCCCAGCTAAGGCTAAGAAAAGTGAATAGATATTTTAGCTGTTGCAATAGTAGGAGAGAGTGAGTTTAGAGTTTCAATTAATCCAGGTTACCCTGGTAAAACAAAAGTCAATACTATAAAGAGGAATATAACAGAATCTGCCACATGTATCACTCGTAAGGTCAGAGATAGAGTTCAAAATGACTAGACATATGAAGATAGAAAAATGTGATCCCAACTCAAGGGTAAAGAAAATTAGTGGAGTCTTACCAGAGATGACCCAGATGTTGGAATTAGCAAACAAGGATTTTATTAAGAAGTCTCAAGGATTTATCCTCAAGGACATAACAGAAAATAGGAAATAGGTAACCCCAGCAGAGAATTAGGATATATGGAAAAATAAATGGAAATTATAGAACTAAAAAATATAGTATCTGGAATAAATTTTCTGGGTAGGCCTAACAGCAGACTGGAAAAGACAGAAGAAAGAGTAGTTAAAAATAGATCACTAGAAATTATCTGTATGAAAAAGAAAAAAAAAAAAAAAACTTTAAAACCCCTTAGTGACTTGTCAAACAAAAAAGCTCAAATACTTGTAATTGAAACTCCAGAAGGAGAAAAGAGGATTCAGTGGGGAAAAAAATATTTAAAAATGCAATGGCCAAAAATTTAGTGAAAGACAAATTTGCAGATTTAAGCTCAGAAAACACCAAGCAGATTTAGGCACATCATAATCAAATGGCTGGGGGTGGAATAGATAAAGAAAATTTTGAAAGCAGTCAGAGAAAGCGACATATAACATACAGGGAGGCTAGGTGCGGTGGCTCACGCCTGTAATCCTAGCACTCCCGAAGTGGGAGGATTCTTGAGCTCAGGAGTTCAAAACCATCCTGAGCAAGAGTGAGACCCTGTCTCTACTAAAGATGGAAAAATTAGCTGGGCATCATGGGGTGTGCCTATAGTCACAGCTTTTCGGGAGGCTGAGGCAGGAGGATCCCTTCAGCCCAGGAGTTTGAGATTGCAGTGAGCTATGATGATGCCACTGCACTCTACCTAAGACAACAGAGTGAGACTCTGTCTCAAAAACAAACAACCAAAAAACATACAGGGAAACAGCAATGAATGGCAGCTGATTTCTTATCAGAAATCATGGAGACCAAAAGGTAGTGGAAGGAAACATTTAAAGTGATTTAAAAAGGAAACTCTAAACCCAGAATTCATCATTATTAGGTCACACTACAAGAAATGTTGAAGGAAGTTCATCAGAAAAAGTCAACTGAAACCAGATGGGAACTTTGATCTATACAAAGGAATAAAGAGAGCAGAAGTCTGATACTCTTCCTCTCAGTCCAAAACATCCACATTGCTATGAGTTGAAGCAGAAATGTACTCTTTTTTTTTTATTTCAGCATATTATGGGGGTACAAATGTTAAGGTTACGTACATTGCCCTTGCCCCCCTCCCCCTCCAGTCAGAGCCTCAAGCCTGACTATCCCCCAGACAGTGCACATCGCACTCATTATGTATGTATATACCCATCCCCTCCTCCCCCCTCCTGTCTGCCTGACACCTGATAAATGTTGTTCCTATGTGTAAGACCAAACTGGGCATCTACCCAAAAAAACAAAAGAGATTCTATAAAAAAGACATCTGCACTCGAATGTTTATAGCAGCGCAATTCACAATTGCAAAGATGTGGAAACAAT
>CAUYRT010066376.1:0-60122 GCA_963574885.1 Lepilemur ruficaudatus
CAGTTGTAGAGGCTAGAAAGTCCAAGATCAAGGTTTGCTGGGGTATGGTTTATGGTAACAGCTCTGTTCCTAGCTTTTAGATGGCTGTCTTGTCCCTGTGTCCTCACATGCAAGGGGAGAGAGAGAGAGAAACACACAAACTCACTGGTGTCTCTCCTTATAAGGGCACTAATCCCATCATGGGGATCCCATCCTCATAACTTCATCTAAACCTAATTATCTCCCAAAAGCCCCATCTCCAAATACCCTCACATTGGGGGTTAGGGCTTCAACATATGGATTTGGGGGAGGGGATGCAATTCAGCCCATATCAACAAGTCTTATACATGTATTTTATGAAAGTTTTCTTGTGTGATATATGAAATAAGGGAGAAACGGGTTTGCATGAAGATCTCTCTTGTGATAAAGGTGTGTTTATGCTTTTTCCAGTTTCACTAGTTTCAGATAAAAAAATAATTCCTCCTTAAATAATTTTTACCTTCAATGGACAAAATGAGCTCAAACATGGAAAAAAACGTCCTATTTTTAAAAAGGCTTAAAGGAAATGTGGCAGCAATCCCTTAGAGGGGAAAAATTCTATAGAGGTGTCTACAAAGGCTGGGCATATGTTTTTGAGGTCTTGTAACCCTGTGGGTGTTTGTAAAAGAGGAGAGTTTCTTTAACCTCCTTGGTTGGGCATTTATTGAGCATCTCAACCCTGCATCATTTGGATACTGATGGGACCCACCTGCTAGCAGCAGGAGCCTAAACAGGATGGGCAGAAATCCCAAGAAAATAATCAAGATGGAAAAAATATGCCATCGTCAGCTTCTGAATAAGAAATTGGCTCCCAGTCACACACAAAGCCATAGACTAAATAGAAATTTCCCGTCCTAAAAATGAAATGTGTGCAGAATTCTTGGTGAGTGATATCCAGTACAACATCCACATAACTATCATGATTTGTAAACTTAGTCTGAGTTTTCTTTGTAGAAACAGGCTTCCTTCATTAATATTAACGTATTGCTGCTGGGTGGATGGGATAGATCTCCTGAGGGGCAATGTGACAGCTGACAGCAAAATTGCAAATGGCATTGATACTAGAAAAACTATCTTCTTAGCTCAGTAACATGACATTCATTTTGAAAAAGAATCAGTAATTTCCTAACTCAATTTGTTTTTACTTTAGCAGGAGATATGTTAAAACTCTCTTAGCAGACTGAGGTCCAAGATGTAAGAAAAACCTAGATGCTTTGAGAAAATTTACTTTTTGTGTGTGTATGTTTCTTTACTTTCTACTTCTGTGTGTATAGAAAAGAGGAAGATATGGTATTCTTCATTTATAAATTGACCCTACTGACACTTTTATTTTTAGCAGCAATGATCTATTTATAATCTCAAAATTTTTTGTGAATAAGAGCAAAAATAGAGCTGGGCAAACTCAATGTCCACAGAAATATTTATAATTGGTTCAAGCAGTAATAATTGAATCCAAAAATGTAGGAGAAGTTTCACATGCTATGCCATAAATCATTCTTGTGTTAAATTAAAATAGCAAGTTAAAGGGTGTCTTTTGTCCTTGTACTATTTAGTAGCAATATGTGCATCTAGACTCTAATTTCAGTTCTGCCAGTGACTAAGTGACCAGGGATAAATAACTTACGCCCTCTCTGCTTAGTATCGATATCTATAAAATGGAAAGGAGAAGAACAGAAACATGAAAAGAAGTTGGAGAATGTAGTGTCAGAAGAATCAGGCTGAAGTTCTAAACAACTTCTCTCTCGAGGCACCTTCTGTGCATGTGCACCGGAGCATACTGAACAACTTCCATGGCGTCAGCACTGCACTAAAGCTGCCATTAGGAGACAGCAATGGAGGAGAGAGGCACAAAAGCTCTATTCCAGGAAGCATACCATATATACTTTCTCCATTAGGTAAACCTCTTTTAACATCACACTGACAGTTATCAAAGTACCTCATATTGCATGTTGTTGTATTTTTACTTTAATATTTTACTTTGGTCATTTTAATATCAATTGGCTGCTACTGCTTTTCTGAGAAATAATGTTTCAATGGGAACATGGTACTCTTATGTGTGAGTTTAATTTTATATATATATATATATGGGTTTTATCAGCTTTCTTGAGATTTAATTCACATAGCATAAAACTGACCCATTTGAAGTCTACAATTCAATGGCTTTTAGTATATTCACAGAGTTGTGCAACCATCAGCACAATCAATTACGGAATATTTTCCCATGTTATTTGAACTACATAAGCCTTTTAAATAAACAATAATAGATCTTCAAATGAAAGATTCCATAAAAAAAAAAACAACATAGAATTTCAGAGCTGGAAAGGATATGTAGACGATGTATTCTGGCTATATCATTCACATAATTTCACAGTCAGGAAATGGCAGATTCCTGGCTCTGGGCCCTTAGACCAAAGATAATAGTCTTTCACATGAATCACTGATGTTTGCCAGTTAATGACAGCTTACTTTGTACTGAGCTCCCTTCATAAGGAACATAGAATAGTTTATCTTCTAAGACTTCTTTCTTATTAAAAAAAAAAAGAGAAAAAGATCTAACCAAACAAAACTCGATAAGCTTAGCATATGACCAGTAGAGTTATAAAGTTCTCTACTAAGTGTTTGTATGGAACAATGAAATATATCATTTTTATTTCAGGTAATATAACCTAGTGGTCAGAGGCATATATTCTGGAGTGATAAATATCTTTGGCTTTGCCACTTATCTGTTGTATAATCTTTTTGAGCCTTAATTTTCACATTTAAAAATGGAAATAATAATACTAGTTACTCCTCTTACAAGGTTGAGAAGATCATGTGAGATAACCAATGTATATACTGAAATCAGCATCTAGCTAGTGTAATACATGCACCATTATTATAATTTTCTAATATGTATTTATCCCTTATATATTTTGACACTATCAATTAAAACAAACTTCCTCATAAGTTAATGTTTAAAGTCACTGTAATGTCTGTAATTTTTATAGTATTTTAAAGCAAATTTATGTACATTATTTCACTTGATCACTCAAAGATCTGCTAAGATAAAATCTAGAATAACCAAAAGGTTGATCTAGGTTTCCTTTCTCCTTTATTGTAAAGATGTTTGTTATATCAGAGTACCAAAAAGTGGAGCTTAGGAAAGACATTCTGAATTCAGACTCATAACACAAACAGATATAGATTCAATAATGATTGTATAATGTAAGTCTGATGGTTTAGCAGTGTTGAATTAGAAGAAAAGTTCCTTTCTGTGGTTATGCCCTGGCATAAAGAAGAGACACTAGAGTTAACAAACACCGTCCTCCATGCTCATTTCAGGCATGCTGAGAGGCATGTAGACATGATTTTGTTTTAAAGGAGGAGCTCAAAAGATCAATTTAAATAAATACTTTTATAGAAAGAAAGAAGCGTTTTTTTCATATACAATTTCAGCTAGAAAGGCATGTTCCAGGTCTAAAAGAATAGGTTCTATTAAAGAGGCCAATTATTATAGCATTAAATGCCTGTATAATTCAAAGAGGATGCCCCACAATAACAAATAAATAAAGTGAAACAAAAATGTAAAGGAAAGACTGTTTTCTCTGATTGATCATCTGTCTTAACTGCCTAAACTTATCTCTTTTTTTTTTTTGGTACCAGCACCATCTTCCCTTTAATTTTAATGGCTATTTTTTTTCCTTAAAAATGCCCAACTACTTTATTCTTCTTGGGAGCATCCAAACCAGATGAGCCCAGTATCTGCAGTATCAAGATGCTATGGCTTATTTCTGGCTACTGCACAGCCACAGGGTCCACAGAATCGAGAGGTTTAGGGACTGCTAATGGATTGGTTCCGTTGTTCCAACACCATGCAGAGACATGCTTTCTATCTGTAATTTCTGCTACTGATTTGCATTTCCCAATGAAAGGAACCTTTGAACTGGGAGAGAGGAAGCCATGAGAAGTGATTTCAATTCTGTTATAATTGGCTAGGTTATCCAGCAAGGTATTTTAGTTTCTGTGTCTTGTTCTCTTCCTTTGCTAAAGAAGAATTTGAACTAAGGACTTTTAGTTTCCTACCCAGGTCAAGCATTCTCTGATTTTGTTTCGTCTATCATTAGTTAGCCAATAACTTGCAATGGCATCTTGCGTTTGGGGTTTTGTTGTTGTTCTGTTTGTTTCCTTTGTTTTGCTTCAGTGCTTTAATCCTCACAATCCTGAGACAGAAACACAATGCCAGGTAGAAATGTCCCTCATGTCTTCAAACGAGCAGGCCAGTCTGTGTGTATTCACAAAGGGCTCAGACCCTGTTACACTGAAATAATATTGTCTAAAGTCAGAGTGAAAGCTCAAATATAATTGGCTGAGAGATGTTGCCTGGGAAAATTCACAGAGTCCCCTCACATACTTTTACACTATCCTCCAGAGTGCCTCAAGTTCTGTTTATTCTTGCAGCGCTGAAATAACCCCAGCATATTTCTGTAACAGCTCAAGAAAGAGTATTTTTTTGACTTCACCATGTATGGTTTCAATCCAGCGGTTTCCATTTTCACATCACATGCTGTTCCTCAGCTGGGTTCTCACAGGCCTGACCTAGAGCCATATCTCCCCAAAAAGGGTAAAGGATGCTTGCTGGGAGGAGGCACATAGAAATTCCATCCAATTACTTGAGGGTTTTATTCTTAACACAGCGCCGAATAGTTTAATATCTCTTCTTGCTTGTTATAAATAGGTTCCGATGCCTGTCGCTCTAGCTCACTGGGAAAGAATGCAAACAGTCCCAGGAATGAAATACTCAGGAAAGTTGTTCTGCTTGGTAAGAGCTATTTTATTTTAAATGACAACATTTTCCTCCAGACAAAGAAAAAGCCTTAAATTTTTAGTCTGTGAGTGTCTCATCCTTAGGAATGATGTAATATATCATATGGGAAAAAAACAAAAAGAAAGAAAGGAAGGAAGAAAGAAAGAGGAAGTTACATCAGTGATAAAAACGTGCTGAACAGTACCATTCTCAGTTGGCCTTTAAAGGAATGTTCATTATTTTAACCAAATCTGCTGCATTCTCCAGGAACCAATATCATTCATGTAAAGGCCTGTTCTGAAGGACATCTAGGAAACCAGCAGCATAAAGTAGAAATACATCACAAAAGACAACAAGTTGAGTCTGTAGAATCAAGAAAAAAAAACCTCAGGAACAAAGTTTCAGAAAATAGACTTGTCCTTTTTCTCCCACGCACATTATTTTTTCTTTGATTTGAAACCACTCAATGTAGCATAAAAGAAACAAATACAGGAAGACAGCTACACTTGTAAAATTTTCTGGTTTAATTATCAGTAAATGGTAATATATTTGTAAGGGGAATTTTGAGGTTTTGATTTCCGAGCCTAGAAATATTTCTCATTCCTGCTACAAGATAAGGAGAAGGCACTTGATAAAATTTTATGTCTCTTGATTGTGGTAACAAAATACAATTATAAAGGGTTTCCATGTCTTTCAAACTTACAAAACTTGCCTTTTACCAAGATTACCACATCTCAAACCCAACTGCACATGGCAGTGATCTCCAGTTTCTGTGTGGCTACAATTCTTTTCTTGACTTGAATACCTAGTTCTTCAGATGGAAGTTGCATGCTGTGTACATTTCTGAATTTACTCTATTTTAATAATTCTGGATCTTTTGAAGAGTCTTAGAAGAAAGAGACTTTGTTCGGAGCTGATGGTCTATAGAAAAATCTAAACATGCAAAAATGATGTTAGGTAATGTTTGATTTTGAACATTACATAAAGAGTTTTGAATTCTAACCTGGTCTATATTTATAGTGCAAATCAGAATTCTAATAGTACCAAAAAATAGCCTGTGACTATAATGTGTAACAAATGACATTTTTCTTGAAATCAGAAACAGGAAATGATTGGAACAATTATCCTAAGAGGTTTTTTAATTGACTATTGGTCTAAGAAACATACACCTATTCAAAACCTGTTCCCTATTCAGGGAAATGTCAGTGCAATAAACAGTGCTGGAGTCATGAAACATTCCAAAAAACAATTTACTAAGTTTTTTGCTAGCTCAATCTTTGTGTTAATCAAACCCTAATGACTTGCATACATGAAGGCTTTATTTCAGGCCCTTGAAATTTTCACATAAATTTCATAGAGCACACTAAATAAAGTCGTGTTTAAACTGAATCTTCTAAACTGCTTTTACTTCCCTCTGACCTTACAATGTGAGTGTCCATGTTAATTCTCATCCTCACCAAGGTTTAGCAGATACCCAAAGTGGCTATTAAAATGCTTATTGAGTTGACTTTGTCCCTGTAAGAAGCATATACACATGACTATTTTTTTCTAATTTCAATGTATTCTTCAAAGAATTTTTATTGAAGTGGACTTATTTCAGCTTCTTGGCATTTGGGATGTTTCTCATGGCCTTCATCAATCCAGCCTGAAGAAGCCACCTTTCTCCTAGCCAATTAATTACCCACCAACGCTGTGCCATCTTCAACCAAAATACCTAGATAAAACAAAAATTTTGATAATTACGCAAAGTGTAGTCAATCATTGTACTCATGACGTTAACTCATGTTTCCATAAAGTCTAAATCTAAAGACTGAATTTTAAAAAGGCATTTTGACCCACTTGCTTTTCAAAAGTACAAAGGCAATTCAAAAAGAAGAAAGATTACAAAGTAGAAAATGTGAAGGCAGAGTTTTGAAGTGGCCCAGATCCATGCTTGAGGCTCATCTATGTTTACAATTTCCATATACTTAGGAAAAATGGAAATAGACACCTTTAGTCCATTTTCCCTTGTCAAAGCAGGCAGAAATAATTGAAAATATGGACTACAACTCTTTTAGGCTTTAAATAAAGAAACCAAATACTTACAATATGGTACCTTATAATACATGACAAGTACAATAAGGCATATTAACAAAGTGAAGTGTATAAAGGCACATGGGATTTGAATAATATACTGACCTTTCTAATTGCTATTAATGCAGTTCAGCTGCTAAACAAACGGACCTCACTGCTAATTTATTATCATTAACTTATAATCAAGTTTAAAAAAGTCATTAAACTATACTTCTCCCCCACAAATACAGACACTTCAAATCAATGTAACTGCAGAGGCATGAGCCAAATAAAAAATTAGAAAATTGTTTTATATTAATGTTAGAGCAATCACCAAAGCCTCCACTTACTTTAAACTTGGAAATGACGAGCTTTTATCTTAATTTCAGTTAAAAATCACCATCCCAGATACTATTTCCCTTTTTTTACAATTTAAACACTCTAAAACCAATGTCAGCAATTTCACATCCTCTCTCACACCTGGAAAGTGCTGTTTCAGGCCCACAGGTCAGCCTGTGGTTCTTTACTCATTTCACTTTTTAGCTCTAAATGCAAAGTTCGGGAAGATGTTCTCTCCAGTGAGAGTATGTTTAGGATACTCCTTGTTTATCTATTTCATTGTGGCCATATAGTTTCCTGGATTTGTCACCTCAAGATGTTAAAATTGTGAAGATCTTTTTACCCAAAGATTGTGCTCTTTGTATGCTGAGAAGGGAAACCATAGAAAATGTGTTTCCAAAAGGAGCATCGCTGTCGGGGGCAGAATGTGGAGGAAAGTTCCAAAAGGAAGACAAAATTTCCTTTCATGCCAGTTTGGCTATCATTTGATTAAGACCCAGCATGCAGATATGGCAGGTCATAAAAGGAAATTTTGACAAATGATTTTAATTTTTAGAGAAGACCAAATAATAGGAAATGGATATGAGAAGTATCAATGAAGGGGTCAGGGATACATAAAAATAACAACCTCTGCTAACAAACAAGCAATATTGCTGAGAACTTTGTGATAGGCTTAGCTTTTTATTTGGTATTCAAAAGTTTGAACCTCAAAGAGTTTACATTTGGGCAGAAAATGACTACAACAGAGCAAGTAGAAAGGAAATAAGGTTGTCACTGTGGCACTAATAATATGTGTACTGGGAACTCAGAAAGACTACAAATAGGAAGTCGAGAATTGTCAGGGAACAAGTCTTGGTGGTGGAAAGAATTGAGCTGGACCTTCGAAGTAGGTAGAAGCTGACTGAGGAGAATTAAGGAAGAACTGGGACGGGGCTGCACAAAGAGGACGACTAGAATGAACGAAGGCCATACAGGGCCCAGCATGTGGGGCAAGAGATCACTGAGGATACTGGTGTATCTGGAGAAAGGCTGCATATTCGGAAGTGAAAGGATATGAGATCGGAAGGGTAGAGTGGAGTTATGTAGAATCCAAAGAGGACTATAAACCTATGTGATAAGTAATGAAGGCTACTGTGCTTTCCTTAATATAGCTTAAGCCAGGAGTAAAGAAAGCCTTTTTGAAGATTTTATAGGGCTCTTAAAAAGGTTACTCAAATTGGGGCTTGTTCTGGAAACTGTCTAAAATTAGTACTTACTTATAACTAAATCCTAAAGTTTCGTAAATGAATGGGACTATTTTTGCCTAAGCCAGTATCTTATTCTAGTAACATAAATTATGCTGCCTAATCCTATTGGATACTTTACGATGTTCTAATGCTGGAGAATGATTCTACACATATTTCTATGGAGGTTAAAGTTAGATATAGACTCAACATGAATGTACTTATTCAGTCCCTCATTCATTAATTCGTTCATTCCATGTTTACTGAGCACTCTCTCTCTGCTAAGTATTCTACTGTACACTGAGGATGCAAAGAGAAAAGAAAGAGTCCATGACTTCAGTGAGTCCAGCAGGAGAGATAAACATATAAACAGAAAAAAAAAATGGAGTGCAACAGAGGTAAGTGTAACAGCACCTATTTTAATAAGGAAGAAGGTTTTATTTTCAGCAGCTTCTTACCAGAGATCAAAGTCATACAAAACATATAGGCATTCCAGAACATCACAAGATTAGTGTTTCCATAAAAGCTCCTATTCAGTGCTTGTTACCAAAATGTCACAATACCAGAATGCAAAAACAGAAGGTTTGAGCTGTTTGGTCTTGAAGTCTCTGTACAGGCAGGAGTGGTGAGCAGAGTGTCTAGAGGGAGTGAAGGTGCCCTACACACCTGCCCCAGTCTTGGAAGAAAATGATAATAATAATAATGGGATATATGCTTTTCTGTCCCAGGAACTCTTGGAAAATGTCTGCTTCATCAGGTGATGGACCGCTGTTAGCCTCCATCTCACCAGAGGAGAATAGGTCCAAGTAAGCAAAGAAACTGTGCAGTGTTCTCCCTCTAGGCCATCTCTGCCCTCTCTCAGGCTCACTAAATGGAGTGACTTATGAAGATATGGAGTTATTTCAAGGCTCTCTCACCCTCAAATTATCTTGCCACACGTTTATGGAATGCTGACGTTTTAATGGACTCAAATACCTCCATTAGAGATAAAACTAAAGGCTTGAATGAAGATGCTCAGTTGAGATAATGTGGATGACTGAAATTCACTTACACCAACTTAAAGAGGAATCCGTATACCACAGTATAAAGGCTGGTATCAAATTCTTTTCTGTTTATACAGGAAGGTAAGGTTAGAAAGCAGTTGGGCATAGTGTGGCAAGAAAGGTCAAGCATGTAGAAAGTGAAGGCTGTGAAAAGGAGCAAAAATTTCATCGACTTCATAGTTTGGTTCAACTGTATAACTGTATAACTCGGTGCAAACTCATGCTGTTTGTGGGAGCTGACCACTGTGTGCAGCTGGAGTCCCACCAGTTAAGGAAGAATCATGTCACATGACAGAAATCAACTCTGCTAGCCATGATTATAAGTATTTTATTTGGAGTGCTGTCTCCTCAAGATTCTTTCCAGATGCAGAGTAGAGTAATACTTAAAGGTGGGGTCTCCAAGGAGGACCACTTAGGTTCAGATCCTGGATCTTCTTCTTTTGGGCTGTGTGATCTTGAGGATATAACTTGACCACTCTACACTCAGGCTCTCGTCTGCAGAAAGGGATGACAATAATACCTAACTCAGAGAGTTGCTGTGATGCTTAAAAGAGACCATACAGAAGGGGATCTTTATACATCGAAAGCTCTAAATTCATCAGTTAAAATTATTTTTGTATAGGACTGAAACCATTGTCCAAAGTCAATGCATTGACTTACCTGAGACAACATCAGGCATGCTCCAGTAATAAAAAGAAGACTGAGTAAACTTGGGATAATTGTACATTTGCATCATGTTCTGCAGGCTATTTTAAAATAGTTTGCACTTTTACAAGAGCTGTGGGATGTGATATCATCAGTATCCAACCCTAGGAAACTCTGCAGAATGGGCTGAAATCATAGTAATTTTCCTTGGAAACTTCCAGAAAGAGTTTCTTAAATATTTGTATCAAATTACCCAAACAGCAGAGGAGATGGAGCACTGAGGGTCTTGGGTTGGGATATAGCCCAAAGGGATCTGTGGCAAGTGGAAATTTCTTTTTTGTCTCCTTCATGCCCATGTTGTGTTCCACACCAAAATATATCAACTTAAATATAGAGAGTCTTCACAATAAGATGGATGGATGCTCCAGGAAGTCTTACCTCGTTCATCCTGAATATCAACTACTTGGCAACCTGCAACCTGGCACGGGGCCTCAGGGGATTTGGTTACTCCAATTTGAGAAGCACAACAACAGGACATACAAACAGAATTTTATTTAGCATACTGCCATTGAAATAGGTCACATGAATTATTTAACACACACTTGTGAAATAAGATAGGCACAGAAAGGATAAACCTTGACTATTCTGGTTCTCTGGTGATTTCACATGTATCAACAATTTGAAAAGAATTAGATGTTATTCAGTATATTTTTCATTTGCAAAATTTAATTTTTAAAACTTTTTCAGAAGGTCTATGTGATGCTCAATATAAAGTCATCACATTGATCCTCAGTTAATCCCGCAGATTGTCAAGTTACTCTTATTAAAGGTTTCAGGTTTTTGCATAGAGAGCATTTTATAATGTGTAGGTTTTTAAAATATATGGTAGTGTCTTTCTTCTTTAATATTTTTTAGTTGATTATTTTTGTTCATGGAAAAGACAGAAAGATGTGGAAAATATCTAAAATATATATATAAACAAATCCAGTTAAAGTTTGAATTTTTCTATGAAAGAGAAAAAAAGAAAAACAGTGACTAGCCAATGATAGCATGAATTTTTGACTTGCCATGCTCAAACAGGATAAAAAACAAATTAACAAAATACTAATTTTTAAAATTTATGCATTTATCTACCTATTTTAATGGTTCCTTCTCATACTACTCAACTAGAAGTTTTAAATATCTACTCCAATTTGTTAGATGTTTTCTAATTCCTTTTGGAATTATGCAGGCTATGCAATATCTCTCTTGGGTACATAAAAGTTCTTGGATGATTGCCATTGGTCATTCCAGAATACAAAAATGGACTAGTTTAATTACGGAGAAGTTAATTCACGGATATCACATTGGCAGGGGCACAAGGATAAAAAAATAATCTCTCTCCACGGAAACCAAATACAACAAGGAAATTCTAATTGAATCACATGTGTTACATGGACTCGAGCCACACCGTTTTGGTAATGGACATTTTTTCCATCACCTTTGTAAAAATAAAGTATCATATTACAGTGACATTCCAACAGTGTTCTTTCCCTGCAAATCAAAATTCAGTAAAACTAATTTATCAGAAAACCTATGTGGATTTCTGAAGAAACATGTTGAACACACAGATTTATTGTTGCCCCAACTAAAAACCCAACTATACTGTCATTGAAAGAATATAAAAAAGCATAAAGCTATGAGGATAAAAAGAAGAAGAGAGGGGATTAAAATAAATGGGAGATGATGTAGAACTGAACCATCCTTCCAATTTCTCAAATCAAAAGCCTTAGCATTATCCATGACTCTGCTCTCTCTCTTTAATATTCATGTCTGTTCCATAAGGAAGTCCTGTTAGATCTACTGCCAAATGATTCAGAACTGAGCCATTTCTCACCACCTCTGCTACAGTCACTTCCACTGTTACATAATAGTCACAGCCACTGTCATCTCTTGCATAGATTATTGCAGTAATCTCTTCCTTGGCCTACACTGGCTCACCATGGTCCATTCTCAGCATAGCAGACAGGTTGCTTCTTATAACAGTGTCAATCTCCTAACAATATCAATCACGTTTAAATACTGCCTCCCTGCCTCACTCAGAGAAGCCTCATTTTCACAGTGGGCCACAATGCCCGACCTTGTCTGGATTCCTATTCCCATCCTGACTTCATCTTACCGCTCTTGCCCTTGTGTGTTCTGCCTGGAACGTATTTCCCTCCAGATTTACACAATGCATGGGCTTGTTGTGATTTCACTTTCACTTCGATGCCCTTTCAACATATCTAAAGTGAAATCTCATATTCTTGATATCCATTAGCCGATTTTATTTCTTTTCCATAGCATTTATCACCCTCCAACATACTATATGGTTTACTTATCATGTGTAATATCTGTCTGACTCAGTAGAAGGTAAACTCCTGAGAGTATGGGATTTTTGAACATTTTTTATCTCCACTGTATTATTAATACTTATGCCTACAACATTACCAAACCCATTATAGGGTTGCCAGATAAAATACAGGAAGTACAGTTAACTTTGAATTTCAGATAAAGAGTGGATAATTTTTGTATAAGCATGTCCCATGTAATATTTGGAACATACCTGTTCAGTACAGAAAAATAAATGCTGTCGTTCATCTGGAATTCAGATTTAACTGGGTGTCATGTAATTTTTTTGCTAAATCTGGCAATCCTAACTCAAAAACATTAGTTGAATGAATGAGTAAGAATTTAGGAGGCTGGAAAGCAGAAGGAACAATGATAAATAATTTAGCAAGTAACAGAAAATTAAATAGCAAGTGTCAACAGAGCTGCGTAAAGGAAGAGAAGAATGAAGAAGCCGGAAAAGAAAGCAAGCTGATTCATGATACAGACCATGGAAACTGTAAGGAATTAAAAGCATCGAGTTCTCTGAAGTGGGGGTACAAAAATGCATAGTAGTGGGGAATGTGGAGCTACAAACAAGAGCAGCAGATACAAGTCTTTAAAAGAAATAGGCATTTAAAGCCACCCACATGTTGACCAGACAGATGAAGGCCTGCTTTACTCTGGCACAAGACTAAAGTTTTACCTTTTAGGAAAAAAATGAACTATAAAGATACAGTAGACAAAACATTTGATGAGAAATCTTGATAAAGAGTAACAGTAATTTATTATAAAAAAATCTTAGCAAACTAGCAATAAACTGGGCCATCCTTAAACTGAAAACAGATGTCTCAAAGTGTCTAAAAGAAGATACAGCAACTGTAATACTTATTGGTGAAATATCGAAAGCTTATCCCAGATTTTGAAACAAAACTAAGGTTTTTGTTACAACCACATATACTCACTATCCAGTTAAAAGATGAAAGGAAAAAGAGTGAAGCATATAAGAACTAGAAAACATGATTGTGAATGCAGAAAATTCAAATATCGACAGGTAAAATGATAGAATTAATAAGCAAATTTAACAAAATTTAAAAAATTATTTATATATACATGTGCTAGTAAAAACAGCTGGAAAATGTAATTTTTAAAAAGATAACATTTACAAGAGATAAAATTAAATACACAAGAATAAATCTTAAACGTGTTGTAAGACCTCTATATAATCCTATAAAACATTACTGAGAAATTTAAAAGATGTCAATAAATCTTCATGGATAGAAAGAATCATTACTGCAAAAGTTTCAATATCCAGAAATTACAAATTCAATAAAACCCAAATAAAATCTTAATAGACATTTCAGCCTTAAATTGAAAATCTGGTACTAAAATTTACATGAAAACAAAAAGAGCCAAAAATAGTTAAATAACAATCTTGGAGAACTTGCACTACCTGATTTCAAGATTTATTGTGAGGTTACACAATAAGACAATGTAGTATTGATATAAGAACAAATAGACAAAGGAACTATGTGATAGACAAGTGACCACGTAAGAACAGAAGAGAGAATCTAGAAACAGTAGGTGAAATATATGGTCTCTTGATTTATGATAGTACATAAAAATCAATTCCAGGTGAATTTTGATGTTTAAATACAAAAGCAAAGCAGTAAATATTCAAGAAGATACCATGAAAGAATATCTTCATACATTGGAAAGGGACAAAAAAGCAGTCGCCATGAAGGAAAACAATAAAAATATCCGACTTCTGTAAAATTAAGAAACTTTATTCATCAAAACACCATTAAGACAGTGAAAAGTCACAGCATGGACAAAGATATTGACAGTACGTATATTTCATGAAGACCTCATGGACAGAATAGAAAAGCAACTCTTAAAAAATAAAAAAGATAACTCAAATAATTTTCTGCACTAGCCTAATTTTTCTCCACTAAATAGTATAGCTAAATGTCCAACAAGCATATAAAAAGGTGCAAAATAATAACCAATAGGGAGATGCCAATGAAGCAGCAAGTTGCCACTGCTCACTCATCAGAATGGCTAATAGTAAAACTAATATGCAAACAGGCAAACAAACTGGATGACAACAAATACTGGTGAGGATGCAGAACAACTGCAACTTTTCTACATTGCTGATGGGAGCTTAAATTAGGACAATTACTTCGAAAAACTGCCAAAAATATATATATATACATACCCTAGCGATTCCTAGCTGTATACCAAATGGAAAAGAACACATAGGAAGGTTGGTAGCAGCATTATTAGTGATAGCCCTAAATTAGATATAATCCAGTTGTCCATTAACAAATAGAATGGACAGATAAATTGTAGTATAGTCATAAAATGCCAATAAAAAGCAAACTACTACTGCACACAAAAACCTGGGTAAGTCTCACAAATATGATGCTGTGCAAAAGAAAAGAAATCCATAGACGACGAGTACGTGTTGTATAATTAATTCTATTTACCTAAGTTCAAAAACAGGCAAAGCTAATATATAAAGATAAATTCAGGGTAGAGGCTATCCTGGTGGATTTGGGTAATCCTCTTAGTGCACATGTTGAGGTCGCTGAGGCTCAAAGCATTGCTGAACTAGAGGGCAAATAGGAAAACCTTCAGTGCCCAAGAAGGAAGGGGAAGCAGTTAACAGAGGGATAAATGCGGGTTGAAATTAAATCTGCCCTCAGAGCATTTGCTGATCCCAGGAACCTAGAATGAGTTTTAACATAGATACTTGCAAGGCAGTGAGTTAAAATGGAGATCCTGGCGATTAAGTTGGACAAGAAAGTTAGACCCTTCTGGGTAGAAAGCAGGAGAGGGCATCAAAAAATATTTATCTCTTGGGAAAAAGAAGTATGAACAAAACTTTTTAGTTTTTATCTGGACGTTGGGGAAAGATATTCAAAACTACAGGTTTGGGGTTCAAACTTAAAATTACCTGTGGGTTCTGAGAAAGGACAAGATAAAGAGTAAACACATTAACTTCTGTGTAAGTTGTATTTAACTCACACTAGTTTTGACCCCTGGCCTTGTGAAGCATGTGTAACTCACACGTCTCTTCACCTTGGGGCCCATGAGAACTATTTTCCAAGTTGCATATAATTCATGCACAGAAAACAATAAAAAATAACAAATTTTTCATTACATTAGAAAGGATCATTTTGTTTTCAAAGTTTTTATTCTATTTTTGTAATAAAACACTGTGGCCCCAAGGAAAAATTTTTTTTTTCTAGTGTGGCAGTCAATGTGTTAAAGTATTACTAGATAAATAATGTCCCAGGATGCTTGGCTGAATCAAACAGTATCTTATCTGGAGGAATACACTCCCAGTTCAGGTACAAAATTACCATAGATTAAGTTCCAAAGATGAGCTCAAAATACAAAATTGTTAAAAACAAAAAAAATCACATGAAAAAACAAGCTACCCAATACTCTCAATGTCATTTTTCCACTTAGAATAAACTTTAAGTGAAGAAAATTTAAGTCTAAATTTGGCAGGCAAATTTCCATTATTGATACATAAATATTTAATAGATATAGGTGACAACTGTTGCATGGTGTATTTTTAAGTCATAGATGGGAAACTGATTTCTTTTCAGAGCTACAAAAGGAAAAGATAAATCAAATGTATAGGAGACTGACACAACCCATAACTGAAAAATTCTAATAATATGGATCCTATTGATTTGGTGTTTGGACTTTGGAAGGCT
Organism: Lepilemur ruficaudatus; assembly: GCA_963574885.1. Taxonomy (NCBI): domain Eukaryota; kingdom Metazoa; phylum Chordata; class Mammalia; order Primates; family Lepilemuridae; genus Lepilemur; species Lepilemur ruficaudatus. The sequence continues at coordinate 16,181 of CAUYRT010066376.1, forward strand.
TGGATATGTCATAGCTGAGAAGACAAATATCTGGCCAAATGAAAAGGCAAGCTCATTAGAAAGGTGACTGACCATCCAGTACAATGTAAGGCTGTGTATTTTTGATTCCCACAACCATCTTTACCCTATAGAGTATATTCATATAGGACTTTTAAACTTAATAACTGTGGCCATCTATACAATATGTCTAGTCAATATGGAAAGCCACTCTACGTGATCCTCTTTCCCCTTTCTATGCAAATGGGTTTACAAACATTTGAGCTAACAGAAAGGTGAAAAAAAAAAACGGTACCAGTAAAGTTGCTTAGATGCTAGGAATAAACATACATAAACTGTTCTCTGTTCTGCACGCATAACCCTAGATACACACAATGCAAATGCAACACAGAAAGCTAAAACTGTGCACTGTAAAGATAGCAGGATTTTTGCAAAGCCCAAACAGCTGTGAAGTACACTTAGCCTCTGGGTCAGACCCTATTTTATACTGTGAGGTCTTCATGTTTTTGTACTCTGCTAATAATTCAAGATTGTGTTTGTCCTATACCTATAATTTGCATTGTCTTAATAACACACACAGCATAACTAAAAGTAGCATCACTCTAAAAAAAATATGACTATTCTTCATTTTCTGAAGTTTAAAGATGTCTGGGAATAAAGCATTCAACTCAGGAATATTATAGATGTCTACCTAAATTTAAAATCATTCCTGAAAAATACAATTTCCTTTTGTTCTCAATTTTTAAAAGTCTTTTCAATGTTTTTAAGTCTATACCAAAGGATTTTGTACATAGCAAAAGAGTATGACATTTAATGCAAACGTAAAAAACTAGGCTGAATTTGTCTTGAAATCCCAATTCTTAAAAATGAAAGCTGAAAGTTCATTTTAAAAAAAATCAGTCTTGAGAACTGTCAAGCCCATATCAATTTCAAAATAATTTGAGTAGTCTGTGAACTCAAATTTCCTCTGTTTGACTCAGTACTAGATTAGATTAAGATTATTATTAATAGTTTCTGAGATCAGGTGACCTCTGCCAGTTTCTTACCCATTGCTTTAGAAATTAATGTTAATTTCATAATTGTAAGGTCTGGATAAGTCACAGAGAATTCTTTTCCTAGGAATTACTCCAGTGAGATCTGGGGAATATCCATACTTTGATATAGACATTTTATGTTACTTCTTAAAGTTTTATATATATATATATAAATACATATATATATATAGAGAGAGAGAGAGAGAGAGAAGAGAGAGAGGAGAGAGGGAGGGGGGAGAGAGAGAGAGTAAAGAGAGAGCGAGCATACTATTATCTAGGTATATGGACATAACATACAACTGATATGTAGATATATACCTTTTATTCAATCTCTGATTGGGCCAGAACTCATCAACCTCTGCCATCACTGTTCAGCCCTGCAGCAGGAGATCCCTGGTAGACCTCATGGACTCTTGTCTTGCACAAGCCAGGATAACCCAAGCCAAAGATCCATGGTAAATCCTCACACAGAGTTTTGGTGCCCACCCTCTGTGCAATTTGGTCTTCTCTGGGACCCTGCCTTGCAAATTCCAGCTGCGTCAGGCAGCCTTAATCTCCAGTCTCTGCCTCCAAAGCTCAGCAAGACTGTGACTCTGTTGGGGCTTCCAGTCTGTGCCATAGCAAGAACCTGTCCCAGAAAACAAAAACAAAAAAAACCCCCAACAACTGGGGAAATACTAGGGCTTACTTCATGGTTTTCCTTTATCTCAATGACTATAGCGTTGTTATCCCTGCTCTGCAATGCTTAACAACAGTTTTCTTGCAATTTTATTTTAGTTTATAGTTGTTTTTAGCGAGAAGGCAAGTCCAATACCAATTACTCTGTCACGACCGGAAACGACAGTCTTCTGTCCTTAACTATTGATTTTAGTTAATACTTATAGGAATATTTAGGTTTTATGGATCTTCTTGAATCAATTTTAGAAAGTTGTGTTTATTTAGGAATTTGTCCATTACATCTAACTTTTCATATTTCTGGGCAAAATGTTGCTCATAGTCTCTTATTGTTTTCATTTCAATGTCTACAGCATCCATTCCTTTCTAATATTATTTTTTTGAGACTACTCTCTTTTTCTTGATGAATTTCAGCAGAGGTGTGTTACATTTATTAGCCTTTTCAATGAACTAATCTTTTTGCTGTTTTGATCCTCTATATTGAGTGTTTCTCTTCTCTTTTATTATTTTCTGTTCTTTATTGTTTCCTGCCTTCTGTTTTCTTTAGGTTAGATTTTCTGTTTTTCAATACCATGCATAAGTCATTAGTAGTTCAGTCATTTTTTTGGCAGTATGTGATTATTTATGTGAAGAGTCATATTGACATCAATTGGATATACTACTCGTGACAACAGAGAAAACATGTTTTTGCTTTGTTTTTTACTTTTAGTACTTAACAAGTTCCTATTATATAGCAAGCCCCCACATAATGTTTTTTTTAAAGGGTCTATAAAAGTACTTTTTTAATATGATTCACCTTTGGGAAAGTGCAAAGCATTTGGTCTATATTGCAAAATTTGCTCACAATATAGTCTTTAAAAAATCACTAGGGTTGTTCACAGCCATGTTATAAGGTAGAATAAGACATCATATTTTGGTCAACTCTCAAATGATTGTCCATGTCAATGGATATAAGCAACAGTGTTGAATTCTTTTTATAATATCTCCAATTTTCTCTGAAATATCTCTAGAGTTCTAAAAAGGTAAAGCAGTTAAATAGTGTGTTTTAAATATATTTTTTCTTTTTAGCCTTCCTTCTGATTTCACTTGGATCTGTGGGCAATATTTGAAATACTGACACCCACAAGTAACTTTAAATAACATTCAGAAATCAAATAGTTTACCTTACCTATAAATAGGTCATTAAATAAATTAATCTACTGTCCTGGTCATGTATTAATAACTATTACTAACAATCAGATTTAGATTTTTACAAGAAGACGTCTATAAACTCACCCCAAATGTTATTTTTATATGGGTCAGGTCATCCTTACATCAAGCGTAATGTAAAAATAAAATTATTCATTTTTTAAATACTCTGAAGGGCTAAAATTGAAAACATAGACCACAGACCCCAGAACTTAAACGTCTTCTCTTGCCAATCTCATTTCCAAATCCTTCCATCCTTTAGCTGTTAATGAACTCTTAGATATCCATACATGGAGAGAAGTAATCAGACAGAGTGTTCAAAGTTCTGAATGCTTTGAGAATTATGAAGACCTAAGAGGCAAAGATACTGGTTTTTTTTTATTCAACTTTGAACCTAATATGTGAGTATTTAGATCTCAATTTTATATTCTACTTATATTTTTATTGGAATAATGTTAAAATCAGTTTGCATTGATTAAACAAAAACAAAATTTTAAGGGCCTTCATTGTGACAGGCTATAGACACATTTCCTTAAGCACCTGGAGTCATGCCTGGTGGTAGAGACAAATCATTATAGGATCCATTTACATTTACACAGATCACCCACAAAGCATACAACGCATGTACACTTTGGATCCCCCCACCTACAAGACTGAAGATGCCTGATTTTAAACTGTATTAGGAAGGGCCACTGTGAAAGCGCATCAAGTGGGAATGAGGCATGATGGGTTTTTGGTTCTCTTCTGAAGTCTTTAATGAGATTTTATTGATGCTGAAATAACTTTTTGAATCTCATGTTTCACTAAATAAAGTTTTCTTGGAAAAGAATTATAAAAATACCACCTCCCAATCTTATGTGCTTGTGTGCCTAAATTAAATGTTGTTATTCTAGTATGTAACCAAGGAGGTACATAAAAGAAAGAGATCAAAAAAAATATGAGTCTTGAATAGATAATTCCATATATATGCTAAATTATCTAACTATAGAAATGGCCAAATAGTTGCTGAGCAGCTGCAAAGGTAGCTCTAACAGTGAACAGATACCTCTCTGGGGCCCCAATGCCTTATAGAAGAGACCAAGTGAGAGCAGCTTAGTGAAATGAATTGCTGAAATATGAAGATATAAATGGGCTGATTTTTTAAATTCTTTTCTACAATTTGGTCAGAAAAATGTTTCTTTGCCAATTATGAACATGGAACTTGACAAAGAGAGGCTCAAAAATTCCGAAATCCTTGTTCAAATATGATATTCTTTTGATTATATGATTCTGCTTTTAAAAAACATGTATTTATAAATTTAAATTATATTATACAAAATAGAATACTATGAACAAATAGAAAAATATCCAGTAAAATACTTCTAAAGTAGGATTAGCTAATATGAAAAGAATACTTCACAAAGCAAAAGAGGTTTAAGATCAAAGAATAATGATTTGAAAAGGAATATTAAGTGTTATTTTTTTACTAATTTTTAGTCAATTTCTACATCTTCCATGTCCCACATTAATTATATGTACAAATAACACTTAAAAGGTCCTCTGATTAAAATGTGGTCTAGTCCAATTTCCTCTCTAAGTTTAGGAAGAAATATTCAATCCGATGGAGACTCCCATCAACTGGTCTCCTTCATCTTGGCAATCTGACCACTGCACACTGCACCACTCTTGTTACTTGAGCACGCTACCCACACTTCAGTGCCTATGCCCATTCTGGTCCCTACATCTAGATCGATCTTCCCACAAATCTCGCCTTTCCTTTTAAGGTCCATCTCAGATGTGACATCTCTATAAGCTCTTACTTGATCTCTGTCCCCCACTCTCCAAAACCAAATCTGAAGTCATTTTCCCATCACAAAACTCCCATGGGCCTCTCATCACTCATCTCATTTGTCGTGCTTTGTTTTTAAGTGGGCAAAGAATAAATTTGACCAGAAAACACAGGAGCTCTAAAGGGGTGGGCAAAAATACAGCAATTCAAGCATCTACACACACAGGTTTGGGCTATACTCTATATTAGTCTTTTCTTCAGATATGTGCGCACCCATGATAATAGGATTATATAAAGAAGTCTGGGAGCTCTTACCACAATAATTAATTAGGTTCTGTCTACCATTTTCAACAAAACTCTCCACCACAGCAAAAACAGTAATATTGAAGCCTTATTTCTAAAAAAGTTCAGTTCTAAGCAAAAAAATAAGAGTAGTCAAATAGTGGCCTCTTGCTATTATTTCTGTGTCTCTTTCCTCCATTCAACCCTTCACCACACTCTCACCTCCATAAGGGACTCCCACTGGATTCCCCTTGAGGGTCACATACCTAGTCAGGAGTCTACTTCCTTCCCCAAATCTTCCCCACGTCCTCCCTTCACTCACTGCCCTTCTCTAAACCACTCCCTCACCCATGGGCAACTTGTTTGCTCGTTCTGTAAATTAACTTCTCATGAGTGCCTAGAAATGATGAGCTCGGTGTTTCACCCATTCACAAAAACATCCCATACCTACTCCCAAAGTGTCACCCAAATGAGTGACTCACTGTATGTGGGCTTCTCAATTACAGCCATAAGAAGATGCAGTTTTATGTTTGCATAACAATTTGAAGTCTGCTATAGTTTTACCTAGAGTTTGTGGAAGTCAGTCCTTTTAAATGAAAGAACCCAGAGCAGTAATGACTGCTCTCTCTCCCTGCCCCCAAGGAGCAGAGGCATATGGGTAAAGGGAGGACCTGTTTAGGTGCCTTCTCCTCAGTATGTGGGATGCAAACCAGGACCAGACAGAGTGGCTACAAAAAGATTTTGCCAATACCTGAGGAAATGAAACACTGATACTATAAAGTGCAAGAAATGTTAAAATCCAAGTAAGTAAGGTCCAAAAGCTTCAAAATGAGTTTGCAAAACATACAACTCACAGAAGAATCTGTTTCAGAAAATTTCCAGAACAATCAAAGACAGTCAGGAAAATGATTACCTATTGGAGCAACTTTTCAACACCAAAAAATTTAGTTTGTTTTAGTAGTAGATGCCTGCATGAACTTTATGAACTGTGATCTTTAAATAAACAAACATTCACACCGTGTTTACTGCTATTGCCACAAACCTCTTTTTTCTTTAGGTCCTCAGTCTTGCCATCCATAGTTTCATACACCATGATCCTTTTCACAAGCATGCCACCCGGGTTTGTGAAAGATGACCCTATTTCCAGGCAGATCTATATGCTTTCCCCACCTAATCACTCCTTGAAGCAAACACCTAGATGGCCTACGTGAAGTGTAGCCCTGCTGAAGTCTAATCTTGCTTCCAGGGGCAGTTGAGAAAATGTGGAATTTTAATTAAACCCACAATCTACCTCTCTGGCATATAAAAAATGCCCTTTTCCCAACTTTGTATAATTCCCCACTCTAAAATACTTTGTTTTGGGTAGGTAAGAAAAGAAATACAACCTGTTCTTAATAATTTATGTGAGTATTGTGCTATCAAACTTTCAAGGCAGATGTACAAACATCCCAGCATTTCATTTTCTAAACAACACTATTAAGGTAGCATTCATATTTTATAAGTTAGCCTTGCATCCCACAGCTAGAGTTGAGATTAGAATCAGGTCTTTGGATTCCAAACTCACTAGTTTTTCCATTGAATTCTTTCACTCTACTTGATTCAAATGTTTGTTGTTCTCTACATGTTTCTCTACGTAAGTATTGATTATAACACCTGAATAGAAGGAGGGTACTCTGTTTCTCTTTGTATAGCACATAGTATAATTTAACTAATCTCTTTCAATAAAATGTGAATCTGGTAAAACCAGTGTTATTGCATTTCTTTCAGATAAGGAAAGAAATATTTCTATAGATTAGCCAGTGAAATTCATGAACAAGTTTTCAAGCCAAGGAAATGAGAAAGAAATGGGCCTATTCACTGTCATCCAAGGGCAAGAACATAACATATCTTAATTCTTTTATCTTCATAGCAACACCGTGAGTAGGTTATTATATTTGATAAGCAAGGAACCTGAGCCTCAAGGAAGTTAAGTATTTTACCCAATTCACACAGTACATGGTGGAAATGGGATTTAAACTTAAGTCTATCTGACTCCAGATCGGATGGTCTTCCCACTAGACCATCACACCATTCTCCAGGGTGGTCTCCAGGGTGGTCTCTCTGGCCAATTCCACCAGAAGAAAATTTATTTTGTACAACAAATTCAATCTAAACCTATTCTGATTAGAAGATCATGGTCTGCCCCTGTTCAGACAGTGCATCCGAGACAAAGTGCCTGTGCACTCAGCACTAACTGTGTGTTTCGTCCTGGAGATTCGCTACAATAACAAGAGTTCCTTTGGGAAACGTCTGATTCTTTAGCCTCCCTGGCACAGTCTGGGATGACTCAGGTCAGACTACAGAAGCTCCAAACAGCCCTTTCGAAATAAGACCTTAAGAATGTCAATGACTAAGGTACTATTGTTCTCAGATGACCTTGGATGAGGCCATGGTCACTCACAAGTATAAAAAAAATAAGTGATACGAGATGGGGAAAGTTAAGATGAGACCTTTTACTGCTTTTAGGATGCAAAAAAAATTTTTTTTTAATGTACCAACTGAATGCAGCCTAACCTGATAAATAGCAGCTCTCTCACAAATCTTATTGTTTCCTCTTTTGGTTGAAGAGAAATGAAAGATAAGACTTAAGTGAAGTTACCCTCTGAAGCCCTACAGGAAGTGTTTATTTTGTCTTATGTATAAAATCAAAACTAGTATCCAAAAGAACTTGATGTCCCCGTTAAGAATGAAAAAGACCGTGGTAAACAGCTGGAGGGAGCTGATAGCATGTTGCCCCGTGCATTCCTCACCAGCCCCTTGAATTGCTCATTTCAGAAAGGAGAAAACATTTCCTGCCTCAGTGCACAACAGGGAAAGGCAAACGGTCTGGAATGACCTCAGAAGATTTCAGCAGTTTTCCAAAGAACTTAAACAGCGTTTGTTCTAAGCTTCAATCAACCGAACATTTGCCATACCACTTGGAAAATCTCTGCATTCAGAAAAAAAAAAGAAAGATCCTCACCATGAGAGATATTCTCAATAAGAAATTATTACAATCACTGAAAATATTTTCATTTCATTGATGTGTATGAGTGATTATATTAGAATTTTTGGTATGTTTCTCCAATGCCTCTCACTCTATCCAACTACAACTTTTTTGAAAGCAAAGACTATGATTTAGTAATGTAAGTAATCCTTGTAGAATTTAACATATTCATTCATTTACTCATTCAACAAGCAACTGGGCTTAACATTATACCAAGCACTAGGGAGACAGAGACATTTGCTGCATAGATACATCTTGAGCCCTTGCTGGGTTTCTGGCACTGACCTAGAAAATGGAGTATGAGTGTGAACTAGACAGTCAATGGTCCTGTCTTCATGGAGCTCTCAGTCAAGTTCAGTAGGTCTTAATTCCGGCTGTGAACGAGAATCCCCAGGGAGCTTTTAAAATAAACCACTGACCAGGTCTCACCTAACACCAATTAAACTAAACTCATTGGTTTGGAGGTAGATGCAAAATTAAAATTGAGGATTACAATACAGTGTGATAAACGTAAATGATTGAGAAAAGTAAGAGATATTTTGAAAGTACATAGAAGAGTGCAGCCCAAACCTAAGTGTGCAGCCCAACCCAGATTCAGGGCTGAGTAGCATGTTTTACATGATTTGTCAGCTAGCCTAGGAAATAAAGAGAAATAAGAGAAGTTGGGGGGGGGCATTTTGAACAAAAGGAGTATGAAATTCAAAGGCAGAGAGGCACATTGCTAAAACAGCACAGTGATGTTGCCATTTCTGATGTACAGCAGGTCCAAGGAGAGAAAGACCACCAAAGAGACTGGATAAGTAGGTCAGGGGCAGAGCAAGAAAAGCCCTGATTGTCATGCTGAGGCATTTATTCCTGAAACAATTGGAGCTTTGGAGGAAATTTGAACAAGAAACTAATGTGATATTCCCCATTCTTTTACTTTCTTTACTCTCAGGTCATGGACTCATAAATTTTGCAGATCTATCAATAGAAGCAACAATACATTAATCCCAAATTGTGTCATCTCTTAATCCCTGGATAAAAATCAACACTTGATCTGCTAAAGCTATCTGTCATTATTCCACTTAACTCATGCCCAGCTTTCTCTATTTCCCCTCCAGCAAAACCAGTCATTTGTCTTGCTCTTAAGACTTGTCTAAACCCAAGCCCTGAGTGATGCTGAGGACACTTAACACCCTTGTTCCCAGGAAGAGGAGAAAGCACTGGGGTATGGAAAGAATAATTTGAGCTTTGTACACAAGCCTGCAGTGGAAAGGGAAACCAAGTGCTCTAAAATTGTTTTTAAAGCATTTTGTCAGCTTGCTTACTTGATAAGGCAAGAAAGAGGATCACTTATTTTCCTGGGAAATGATGGTAATTTAAACTTTTTTTTCCAGACAGTTCTATAATTGCCTTTTGGGTTTCATGAAGCCCAAAACATGTTTTTGTTATTTATAACCCCTGATATTCCCCTCACTATTCATAAAATAGTGAAAAACCTTTCTTACAAACAAGGGAAAATTGAAGTACAGTATCTGCTTGTTTGACTCAATATTTTGATTTGATTTAAAAATCAATAATTTATTTTAACTAAATGACAGACATTTTATTCCTATGTACAAAGAACTCAGAAATTCCACCCTACCTCCCACATCCCGTTTGGTCACAAGAGATAATGGCTGCATTGACAAGAACTATTTCCAGTTCCTGTCAAGGGTCATTTCAGAAAGAAAGCTCAAGCAAATGCCTCACACTATTATTTTTATTTTAGAACATTTAAAAATAAATAACTAGTTATTGGTCTCAAGGGTCTTCTTGTTTCTGCAAATTAAAACCTTGGGAGAAAGTAGTTTGATGCTAGTGAAGCATCAGGTTGGTAAGATTAAAATGGACCAAAGTGTGCAGCCCAAACCTAAATTTTAGTCCTCTGGAGCTACACATCACACACTGGTTTTGCTCACATTTGGTTTTGCTAGTGGCCTTCTGGGGTCAATCTGGTGAGACAAATATAGGGTATTAGTTTCCTTTTGAGAAGAGTCAGACATCAGAATGCTACATCCTTCGACATAAATACCAATAGCAGATACTGTTTGATGTCTTCCTCTGTTCTAGGCACCATCATGCCAAATGTTTTATATACACACATTTATTTAACTTATACAGTAACCCCGTCCCAAGAGCCTTATGTACATTGTACTGACAGGAAAACAGGTGCGGTTTATAAATAGCACAAAAGAGATTAGAATCCACTTTTTTAATGACACAAAATCAAGAGCTCATAACCATTATGCATTTCTGTTTCTCTATCATTAAGTGATTTTCACGCAACTCCTTGTTGTTTAGTATTCATATGACACGTGTGAGACGAAGGCACTGAGGAATGAACTGCCCTCTGACTCACTGCCTATACATTTGTACTCTTAGCTGTGTGTCATGGAAGTACGAAGATGGACAGTATTTACATCTCCAATGAGGCATTAGCAGTTAACCATTAACCAGCTGCAGGTCACCTGGCCCCGCAAAACAATTCAAAGTCATCCACTCATGTAGCTCTTTCCAGCCAGGAAACGGAAATAGAGTATTATTGATGACGGTTTTGTTTTAGATTTGTTATTCCTGAGATGGATTAATTGTCTGCTGAAATATTTACTCTTTTCTTCTCCAGTAATATTACTCCTGTAGCTACTCTTGATATAATTAGATTACCATTTAAAACTACTTTTTGTTCTCTGAATGCTTTCTCCTGCTAAAAACAAACAAACAAAAATCCCAAAACTGTTGTGTTCTTCATTCTACTGTCCATTCTCTGACCTTTCTAGTTCAGATGGTTGTAAGCAATCATCCTTAACAGCCTCAGTGATAATCCGTATTCAAGTCTGTGTTTGAGAAAGCAATTTGTGCTATTACGGGAGCAGTTTGTATCTCAGAGTAAATGCTTAACCTATACAGTCCATGAGATTCTCGTTTTTAAACTTGAATATTAATGTCTGCTATGCAGAGTTGTTAAAAGGATTAAAGGAGTAAATATATAAATCCTTTTATAAATATACAAAGGTATCTGAGAACCAAGTATTTCACATTCTCAAAATAAGGGGTAGACACTTCATAAATAACAATATTTAGCCTTATCCTTACAGGCTATTTTAAAATTTTTTTCTTTTAAGAAATATATTTTTAAAATGCAATAATGTCAAATACACATTTGACACTAATAAAATCTCTTTAAGCAGGACCCTTAAGTAATATCTTTATCACTGCTATATTTACCGACTTCAGTCCTGTTAAACATTATAAGACAGAAGCAAGTACAGAGCTCTTAAAATATAATCAGGAGTCTCCTTTTATGTCAGTGTTTCTGTGACTATGAATTCCACAAAGATATTTTTCATCATTTCTGACAATTGTGTGTAAAATCTTTTATAGCACAATCAAGAGAGTGTCAGTAAATGTTCATGAACCTTCCACTGTCCTAAACTGTGAACTCCTACAGGGGGAAGAGGCATCACGCTATAGTGGTCATGACATAGAATTTGGAATCATACTTGAGTTTGAATTCTAGCTCTGACACATAAAGTGGTTTGATCTTCCTGAATCGTTTCCTTATCCATATCCTTCAAATGGAACACCTACGGTTGCCAGTATTAAATACAACAGTGGTGATGGAGGTACACACATAGTAGGTGCTCAGTAAATATGTTTCTGCCTCCCATCTCCCTATCTGTCTTCATTACCTAGGATTTTTACTCATTAGGTTAATTAAATGGAAGCAACATTGTCTTAATATTTGAGATGAAAATACTTTGCAAAACCCATCTAAGCACATTGAACTTTTTTGTAAGTAGGAAAACAAGTCTTTTCTCACCTCATTCTCCAGTAGGCCTGTGAGTGCAGACAGGCACACATGCGTGTGTGGACACACATCACACACACATGCTGACATGCAAGGTGCTCAGTCTGGCTCCTGTTAATAACCAGGCAGCACCACTACAAGCACAAGTGTGTTTAGAGCTCCCCAGTGCCCCCAAAGCTGAGTGAAATGTTTTATGTTTTAATTGCTCTTGGGCAGCAAAGCCATTTCCAGTGCTGTAGTGGAAACTGCAATTTTCCAGTGAGCCTGTGATTAGCCATGTCAGAAAATAAGAAGAAGCCCTTATCGAATTTTCAGCTCAAAAGACATTGTGACATTCTCCTGAGGCCAATGTCTGCTTACATGATTCCTAACTGAAACGTAGTAATAATGAAGTCAAGAAACAGATATGCCTCAGTATTTAGCCTAATGTTACAAGAATCTCCAAATTTCATAGGTCACTCCAGACCCATTCTGCTCCCTATGGGAAAAAAATGAAAAACAAAATAAATTCTTTTATATCCTTCTCAGACAGGAGATTTCATAGTGACAAAGTTCAAAATAGTCTAAAAATAAAAGAAAAGCAAAATAAGAAATTTCAATGAGGCAACTTATTTATTTATTCTTAAATATATTTCCCTGTTCTACTGTTATACTGGGAACGATTAGGAGATGCCTTAAATTTCCAAGAGCTTTGAATGTGTGAGTCTTGTAAGGCTGCCCAATAATTACCTTTGTTTATTAATTTCCAGTTTCAGGATCCTTAGTAATAAATTTTGCTAGTAATGGAGAACCCCTTACCAATCACACACACACACACACACACATTCCTGGCAGAACTTTTGCAGCCTGAGGCCATTAATAGGCAGATGGGCCCTGTTTTATGAGACTTTGCCACCAAATTGATGATGTCGACCCATTGCTCCCTCATATTATGCTAGTAAATACTTGAAATGGAAACTTGGGATCATAGATGAAACATCACAAGGTAAAAACATTGCAATGTAAAAACTTCATGTGCCTCAATTAGAAATTATTCTGCTTAGCTCATATTTTCCATTTGAAACTTTTTTTTAAAAGTCCAAGTTTCTCTGAGGTTTTGCTCAAGAGGCTAACATTTTATGTCTAACAGAAAGCTACTTTGACTTTTTTTCCTTTCTGTTTCTCAATTGAAACAGAGAATTTGCATTGTAAGGCACATAGAGACCTTCTCTTGAAGATAAACAAAAATCTAATTCCTCCAGATTGACTGTGTGAGCTACGCCACTGAGTATAAATCATAAGTAACCTACTACATATTGAATCCATTTAAGAGAGAACTAAAAGTATAATCAAACAGCTGGAGATGTTGTTAAAAAATATTATTTATTCACTAATGGAAATTTGGCCCAGGCCACAAGTCATTATTATTCCAAAGAACAAGAACTTGAAGAGTAAGGTCTCCTTTTGCTGGTAGAGGTCATCTAAGAGCAGAGTTGAGAATGTTGATAGGGAAGGATGGGGAAAACTATACTATGATTTCCTATACTGGAAATAATTCAGTAGAGAGACAGAGTTTGTGCCAACAATACCAGCATTACCTTTACAAAAAAAAGAGCAAAAATTATTAATAAAACAGTTAAATAAAAATGGAGTACCTCAAATTATCAGGATTGTTTCAGAAATTTGATCTTACAGTATTTTATATAAACATAAGCAGTCAGCTTACATTTGAGGGCCTTTTCAAAGACCACAACAGTTTTCTTTCCTCTTTTCTTCCCCCCACAACAAACCACCCAATCTTTATTAAAGGCACTTAATCAACCTTTATTTAATTCATCATTTTGCAGATCAGCAATTTGGGCTGGGCTCAGCTGGGCAATTCTGGTGAGAGCTAAACTCACTTATGTATCTACAGACAGTTCCTGGGTTGGTCAAATGCTGGCTGGTTAAGTTTAGTGTGGTGGGCAGAGTAATGACCACTCTCCTCCCCTACACACACATATACACACAAATGTCCACATTGCATATACATTTGTACTCTTTAGCTATGTGTCATGAAACTGCAAAGATGGACAGTATTTACATCTCAAATGTAAACACTGGAGCCTATAAATATGCTACCTCACATGGCAAAGGAGACAGAAGAATGCAGATGAAATTAAGGTTGCTAATCAGTAGATCTTAAAGTAAGACTACCCTGCATTATTTGGGTGGGCCCCGTGTAATAACAAGGGTCCTTAGAAGTACAATAAGGGGTCAGAAGAGGAGGTCAGAGTGATGTGATATGAAAAAGATTACACCTGCTGCTGCTGGCTTTGAAGATAAAGGAAGGGGCCATAAACCAAGGGATGTGGACAGCCTGTAGAAGCTAAAAAAAGTAAGGAAAAGGATTCTCCCCTAGAGCCAGAAAAGAATACAGCCCTGATGACACTTTGATTTTACTTGAGACTTGTATTGATCTTCTGACTTACAGAACTGTAAGACGATAAATTGGTGGTGTTTTAAACCAATACATTTGTGGTAATTTGTTATAGCAACCATAGAAAACTAACATAGGTGGTATCATTTGGGACAGTTTGCCTCTGCTCCACATAGTCTCTCATCCTCCAGCAGGCTAGCATGGGGCCTGTTCACATAAAAGGTGGGCGGGATTCCTAGAGTGTGAATAGGCAGTGTTTGAGGCCTGTTGATATCTAGGCCCAGAATTGGCACACCATCTTTTCTGCCATATTCTACTTGGAGAAATTCACAAGGCCAATGCAGACTTAGGGAGAAGGGAAATAAGCCACACCTCTTCCTGAGAGGAACTGCACAGTAGCTCAAATAAAAAGAGGGAAGAATTGAGTACAGTTTTGCAAACAAGCTACCACAAAGACGAAAACCTTCATGTCTCACTTTTATAATTTTTTTGGAAATTGGGCTTAAAATTTGAACTATGGGATCATCTTGAACATAAGAATAGTATGCTGTAGACTTTGAAAACACTTTATTAATTTTGGATTGCAGTACTATTACCTTTATTGAAAAGTTAAATTCTGTTTTGTTTTTCATTTAAATTAAATTAACACTACTCAAGGTGTCCAGGTTATCTGTCATCTGAAGCAGTGTTGTCCAACGGCAATATAATGCCAGTCACATACGTAATTTTAAAACTTCAGTAGTCACATTTTAAAAAGTAAAAAGAACCATTATTCTACTCTCTCTCTCCGTGAACCAATATTTGTAGCTCCCACATATGAGTGAGAACATGCAATACTTTTGTGTCTGGCTTATTTCATAACATAATGCCCTCCAGGTCCATCTATGTTATTGCAAATGACAGTATTTCATTCTTTTTTAATGGCTGAATAATATTCCATTATGCATGTACCACAATTTCTTTATTTATTCATGTCTTGATGGACACTTAGGTTGATTCCATATCTTGGCTATTGTGAATAGTGCTTCAATAAAAACAGGAGCACAGATATCTTTTTGATATACTAATTTCTTTTTTTTTTTTTTTTTGGATATATACTCAGCAGTGGGATTGCTAAGGCTTATGGCAGTTCTATTTTTAGTATTTTGAGAAAACTCCATACTGTTTTCCATGGTAGCTGTACCAATTTACATTGCCATTAACAATGCACCAGTGTCCCCCTTTCTCGGCAACATAGCCAGCATCTGTTGTTTTGTTTTTTTGTTTTGTTTTTTTTTTTGTCATTTTGATTAAAGCCATTTTAACTGGGGTGAGATAATATCTCATTGTGGTTTTGATTTGCATTTTTCTTATAATTAGTGATGTTGAGCATTTCTTTTTTTCATATGCCTGTTGGCCATTTGTATGTCTTCTTTTGAGAAATATTTGTTCAGATCTGTTTTTTAGTCAGAATTTTTGTTTTTTTGCCATTGAGTTGTTTGAGTTCTTGGGGTTGGTTAATGAATACAAAAATACAGTTAGAGAGAAGAAATAAGATCTAGTGTTCAGTAGCAAAAGATAGTGACTATAGTTAACAACAATTTATTGTGTATTTCAAAATAACTAGAAGAGTGGAATTGAAATATTTCTAACAAAAAATGATAAATGTTTGAGGTGATAGACATCCCATTACCCTAATTTAATCATTATATATTGTATGTTTGTATCAAAATAAATAAATATTGATGAGATGTTTTACATTCTTGTTTTCATGTTCAGTCTTCAAACCTCAGTGCTCATTTTATACTTTTAGTATTTCTCAACTTGCATTGGCCTCATTTCAAGTGCTCAATAGTCCCATGTGGCTAGTGGCTACACTGAGTGTATCTAAAGGAGTCACAGACAGCTCTACGCAAAATTATAAGGTGCTGAAAGTTTGTCCTTAATGTTCCTCCTCTCTCTTTTCTCCATTGAGACACCTTCTGGCTTCCCCTTTCAGGCCCCCTCCCCTCGTTTTGTTGCCCATGCTCTGACTCTGAGACAGAAGGAGAAACACACAGCGTGGAAATACATTCTGATTCAGACAACCCTGGAGTTGAATCCCAAAATACCATTTACTAGACCTTGTAACATAACTAATCTGAGCTTCAGATTCCTCATCAATACCTATCTCACTACTCATCACAGAGTTTTTATAAAGTCCAAACGCAATGATACATACATAAAGGCATTTAGCACAATGCTTGGCACAGTGAAGCTACTATAAAGAAGCTACGATCAGTTTTGCTTTTTACATCATGTCTGCCAGGGGTAGGCAATGCCCAGTATTTAGAGTTTCTGGCACCAGTCGCAGGCTGCAGAGGGTATTTATTCAGGGGTAGAGAATGAATCAGAGATTTAAACACATGGTGGAGGAAAAGTATGTTAGACAGCAAGATTTCCTGTGAGACCCCTGATATCTCTAGACTCTTCTCTCCTGATATTATAAAAGGAGGATTATGAAATCATATTTCCAGTATTTGTGCAAGATAAAATTATTTCCAGTTATTTTCATTGTGATAACATTCTTATTAGAATATGGAGTAAACTATAAATTTAGTTTGCATTTTCTTTTAAGCCAAGAAGCATACTGATTTTCTAAGATTGGACAAATTAATCTGACTAAATATGGAAATGAAAATCAGGACAAAAGGAGAAATTCATTGATGATTTACAGTTGTTTTAAAACCTTTACAGTTTTTCCTACAAGGTAGACAAACCTAAATGCAGTTACATAATACCAGCATAGTTCATACTGTCTTAGTGAATCACTGCCCCTCCAAAATGAAGAAAAATATACAATTATGAGCTTCCCAGAAACTGAATACAATGTTGGCAAATTCAATAAAATATTCACTTTGTGAGTCAGTCAGGGTGTTCTCTGATCTTTCCAAGGCATGCTGAAGAAATGGCAAACATATTGTCTTTGGCCTTCAGCCCACGCGACCAGGCACCATGAAGGTATCTGACAAATGTGATTGGGGGATAGGGGGGCTGATAAGTAGGTGAGGCATGCTCATGGGCCAACTGGGCATCTGGTCAGAGACTGGAATGCCTTTCTAAGTCATGAGGTCTATGATCCTCCTAGGGCTGCTGTGACAAAGTACTACAAACTTGGTGGCTTAAAACAACAGAAATTTATTGTCTTACAGCTGTGCAAACTAAAAGGTACAGACCCAGGGTACTGGCTGAGCTATGTTCCCTCTGAAACCTGTAGGGGAATCCTTCCTTGCCTCTTCCCAGCTTATGGTAGCGTGAAGCTGCATAACTCCAATCTCTGCCTTCGTCATCCCATGATATTCTCCCTGCATGTCTGTATATTCACATGGCCATCTTCTTAAAAGGACTTGAGTCATGTTGAATTAGGAGCCCACACTACTTGAGTGTGACCTCTTAACTACAGGCTTACCTTGAAGATATTGCCAGTTCAGTTCCAGACCACCACAATAAAGTGAATTTTGCAATAAGATGAGTCACACAATTTTTTTTTTTTTTTGGTTTCCCAATGAATAGAAAAGTTACATTTACACTACGCCATAGTCCATTTTTTATTTTTAATTATTATGGGTACATAATAGTTGTATAGTGATAGTCTATTAACTGTGCAATAGTGTTACATCTAAAGTGCATATACCTTAACTAAAAAATACTTAATTGCTAAAAAATGCTAATGTTCATCTGAGCCTTCAGTGAGTTGTAATCTTTTTGCTGATGGAGGGTCTTGCCTTGATGTTGATGGCTGTTGACTGATGAGGGTGGTGGCTACTGAAGGCTCAGGTGGCTGTGGCAATTTCTTAAAATAAGACAACAATGAAGTTTGCCACATCAATGGACTTTGCCTTTCATGAAAGATTTCTCTGTAGCATACAATGCTATTTAATAGCATTTTACCAACAGTAGGACTTCTTTGAAAATTGGAGCCAATCAAGCCCTCTCAAAGCTGCTGCATTATCCACTAAGTTTATGTAATATTCTATACCCTTTTTTGGTATCATTTCAATGATGTTCATAGTATCTTCACCAAAAGTAGATTCCATCACAAGAAACCACTTTCTTTGCTCCATCCATAAGAATCAACTCCTTATCCATTAGAGTTTCATCACAAGACTGCAGCAATTCAATCACATCTTCAGGCTCCACTTCTAACTCTAGGTCTCTTGATATTTCTTAAATAATATGATTTGAAAGTCAAAATTATTCCTTGATGCATCAGCTGCATAATGTCTGCTTTGTTAGGAGGCATGACAACAACATTAATCTCCTTGCACGTCTCCATCAGAGCTCTTAGGTGACCAGGTACATTATCAATGAGCAGTAGTAATATTTTGAAAGGAATCCTTTTTACTAAGCAGTAGATCTCAACAGGTGTGCTGTTATCCAGGTTTGTTGTTTCATTTATAGAGCACAGGCAGAGAAGAAATAGCATAATTCTTAAGAGCCCTAGGATTTACAGAATGGTAAGAGTGTTGGCTTCAACTTCAGGTCATCAGCTGTATTAGCCCCTAATGACAGAGTCAGCCTGTCCTTCGAAGCTTTAAAGCTAGTTATTGACTTCTCCTCTGTAGCTATGAAAGTCCTATATGGCATCTTCTTCCAATAGAAGGTTGTTTCCTCTATATTAAAAATCTGCTGTCTCATGTAGCCACTTTCATCAATGATCTTAGCTAGATCTTCTGGATAACACGCTACAGCTTCTACATCATCACTTGCTGCTGCTTTACCTTGCACTTTAATGAGATAGCTTCTTTCCTTAAGCCTCATGAGCCAACCTCGGCTAGCTTCCAACTTTTCTTCTTTAGCTTCCTCACCTCTCTCAACCTTCACAGAATTGAAGAGACTTAGGGCCTTTCTCGGAATTAGGCTTTGGCTTCAGGGAATGTTGTGGCTGGTTTGATCTTCTACTCTTTCCATATCAGCAACAAGGCTGTTTCGCTTTCTTATCTTTTGTGTGAACTGGAGTAGCACTTTTAATTTCTTTCAAGAACTTTTCTTTTGCATTCATAACTTGGCTATGTGGCGCAAGAGACCTAGCTTTCAGCCTATCTCAGCTTTCAACATGCCTTTCTCACTAAGCTTAATCATTTCTAGTTTTTTATTTAAAGCAAGAGACTTGAGACTCTTCCTTTCACTTGAACACTTGGAGGCCATTGTAGGGTTAGTAATTGCCCTAATTTCGATATTTTTGTGTCTCAGGGAATAGGGAGTCCCAAAGAAAAGGAGAGAATAGGGAAATGATCAGCCAGTGGAGCAGTTAGAACACAAAACATTCACTGATTAAGTTTGCCATCTTATATGGGCATGGTTTGTGGCACCCCAAAACAATTACAATAGTAACCTTGAAGTTCACTGATCACAAATCACCATAACAGATATAATAACATGAAAAAGTATGCAATGTTACAAGGATTACCAAAATATGACACAGAGACATGAAGTGAGCACATACTGTTGGAAAAATGGGGCTTATATACTTGCTTGTTGCTTGTTGCCACAAACCTTCAATTTGTAAAAATCACTACATCTGTGAAGCACAATAAAACAAGGTATGTCTGCAATTACACCCACAATAAGGTCACATTTTGAGGTACTAGGTGTTAGAATTTGAACTTTTTTTTTTTTTTGGTGAGGAAGGATACAATCCAACCTAAAATAGTTGGTTCCATTGGGATTTGAATAGGATGGTTGAGAGGCAATGCAGTATAACTGTTAAAACAGACTTTTGAATGCTTATTAGCCTGGATGAACCTAGGTAAATTCAAATCCTACCTTTGCTGCTTAGCTGTGTGACCTCAAGCAAGTTCCTTAATTCCAGGTGCCTCAGTTTTGTCTCACTATATGATGCAGGTAACAGTAGTCCCTAACTCACAAGGCCACAGTGAGGATTAAGTACTTATGTAAAACACCTAAGTAGTGCCTGCCACATAGGAATATTATAAAAGTGGTTGCTAATTATTATTTTTCTTGTTGTGTATTAAAGCTTAGCTGCTCACAGTTATTCCAATCTAAATTTGATGTTCTATTTTTCATAGAGGCGGCTATGTTACCATTCTGTTTTGGTTTTGGCCTTCAATGCATAGTTCTTTTTCTTTGGAAATTAAATGTCTCTCCTTCACTTTTGCTTAGGGCATGTAAACAGACAAACTTTCTGAAGAGGAATTTGCCACACATATCAAAAGCTTAAAAAAATGATAATTTATAGCATTCTATCCAGCCATTTTATTTCTATGAATTTATTCTAAATAAGTAATTTAAGAGGATAGCGAAAATTCTGGTACACGCGTATTTTTTTAATCATAGTCATGATGATAATAAAAAAGTTATAAAAAAGCTATTTTTGTAATAATTGATTTTTTAAAATCATGGTAGATTAATATAATCAAATATTAATACTATCCAATTATTAAAAACGGTATTTGAGATCATCTTTAAGAAGAAACTATATTCACTGTATATTGTTGAGTAAAATAAGGACAAAACATTACCTACAGCAGCATTGTTCAATAGACTGTCTGCAGTGATGAAAATGTTCTATATCCGTGATGTCCAATATGGTAGTCACTAAACACACGTAGTAATCAAACACTTGAAACTTGGCTAGTGCCACTAAGGAAGTTAATTTTAACTTTATTTCATTTTCATTAATTGAAATTTAAACAGTCTGATGTGGCTCGTGGCTACTAGAACAAACAAAGTGAATGTCTGTAGTATCTGATTCCTTCGCCCCTTCTTTCTTCACCTTCCTTTAAAGACTCTCTCCTCTTTCTGTCTTTCCATCTAGACTTCACATTGCAGGTAATGCTTACTCTTCTTCCTCTATTATTTTTTAACTCAGTATCATAGATAATCAACCTAATAAATGAATCTATTTCAAGGCATAATGAGATTCAATGTGCTACTAGTTTTATATGTATTTGGAATTTAACCAAAAGTTGACCTACTGTCAAAAAGAGTCTCATGAAAATTTCATGCATGAAACTGAATATGGGGACAGTATTTGAAGTTATTTTTGTCCACACAATAGAAGACCTTCCATACTCACATTTTCAAACATCCAGTGTTGCCCTGAAGACAAGCCATTAGACGTATTTAGTGAGGACACTGAAGTGCTGAATTATGACCAAAGAATGGAGCAATTACAACTTTGCTATGTGTTTATTTGCTCTAGTAGGTTTATTGTGGATTCTTTAGGATTTTCTACATATAGGATCATGTCATCTATGAATAGAGATAGTTTTACTTTACTTTCCCATTTGGATCCTTTTATTTCTTTCTCTTACACAATTGCTCTGGCTAGAACTTTCAGAACAATGCTGAATAGCACCAGTAACAGTGAGGGTCCTATCCTGTTCCTGATTTTGTGGAGAAAGTTTTCAATCTTTTGCTATTCATTATGATGTTAGCAGTGTTTTTTTAAAAAAAAAAAAAAAATAAGTATCCTTTATCATTTTGAGGAAGTTCCTTTATATTCCTGGTTTCCTAAGAGTTGTTTTTATAATAAAAGGGTGTTGGACTTTGTCAAGGTGAATTACTTCCAGGTCATTAACATCCTGTAAACAGCATCTAGCACTGAGCTTTGCATAGTCAATAATTTTATAAGTGTTTGCTGAGTTAGACCCATTGAAAACAGCAAATACCAAAACCTGGAATTACACATCAAGAGACATTCTTTGAATAAATTATCCTTAGAGATTTATTTGAAAAGGTTGACTTTTTTTCATCCCACCCAAGCCATAAGAGTAAAAAAAAAAAAACAAAACAAAACAGCAAAGAAATGAAATGACCTCTCACACCAAATAAGTTTTAAAATATGAGAAGGCTTAACTCTGACACTTAGTACCATTAGTAAATATAATTGTCTAAGAACACTCCAGAATTTAAACAGGCTCAGTCAAATGGGGGAGTTTTGACCCATTTGACCTATCTGAAGCCTTCTGTAGACAAAAGTATTTGTAGCCTCTGTAGCCTATGCCAAATATAAAGGTTCCTCGACAGCTTGGTGTCAAATTTGAATATCTGAGAATTTCCTCTAATTAGATCACATGACATATATTTTTAAAGTCTATCAACATCAGAGTAGCATTTTGCAGAAGGACTCTGTGGCTTCCACCAGAGGTCTATATTTTTCCTCCTGGGTACATCTGTGGTCTTTCTTGCTAGGTATGATGGCCCCAGGTATGTTATTTTCCTTTCAGGCATCCTAATTGGCTCTTGCTGATGAAAAAAAAAATCCACAAGGAACATACAGTACAAAATAATATTTGTCACTGATGTGGTAGAAATAGAAAATTACACAAACAATTTGGGAATTATAGGTTCATCACCACTGGGGTGAAAAGTTATAGACCATTTCTCACCCTCAATTATCCATTGGTTCTCTGTTGTGCCTGAGCCAAATACTTGGTTTCTTCGCGTGCTTTTCAAACTTCTACTCACTGAGATCTAACACTTAAGAATGCCAGCCAGGAATGACACTGGCCAGGTTCTTGGTGAATACCTTTGAGGGCAATAATATATGTTTACATGTAACTCATAATTAATCACTAAACTTCCTTTTGGAAAAAAAAAAACATTTGGGGGTATATTTTACTGTCTGAGGGGCAAGAAATGACAGGATGGGAAGAGAAGAGAAGCAATGGGGGTGGGGGATGATTGAAAACATTTGACTTGGCTTGAAATAAAAGTACATATTTCACACATATTTTTAAACCAACCCCAAAAGACAGCCTGACTTCGAACATGCTGAACAGGAAGCCATTTACTGTAGGAATGCTTGCACAGCCCATCCAAAACACACATGCTCTTAATACCCCTGGGCTATCTAAAAAGGGTTAGGGTGAAAATATTTAATTTATATGTGCAATCCTGCTTCCTGTTTTATTTTTTCCCTCGCTGCCAACTCTGTTTCTCAAACTTTGTGAAAAACGATAGGAAATCTATTTCATTTTTCTTCCTACCCTTTATTGACCCAGCTGTACATTCTAACCTCAATTTATAGGTCCTACCTGGCTTGAAGACCAAAGAGAGAGGGAAAGGTAAAGACAGATGTTAAACCCTCATGGTTTCTGTGGCTGAAAAGGAATTTAGGTGAAATAAAGCTTGCCATGGTATCGATACCAAGGGCAGGGGGTGTGGAACAGGGGCCTGCCTTGGCTTTCAGAATGTGTGCATTCAGCAGCATGTGTTCAAAAACGGTAAAAGAAAAGCTATAAAGAAGAGAGAGAAAAGAAGAATTTTTCTGAGTATCAGCTGAGTAACTGGAAACACCTGAATCCTATTAAATTTCAAAGTCCCGGTTATCAAGAGGAATTTTGAAATATTTTGTAGAAGGAAAAAAAAAGACTCAAGTAATTAAGAATTATAATTCAAGCAAAAGATTTTCCAAAATTTTATTTAACTATGTTGGAGCTCTTTATACTTGGTTTAACATGGAAGGTATGCTCTTTTAGAATAAAATGAGCTCCAGATAGGTGTACTTTACACAGTCTACCTGTTGCCCTTATTATTATACTTTGATTTCTTGAGGGTGCTGAATCAATGGGCAATAAACATTTCAAAGAAAATCTGAAACCAAATGGAAATCCAGCACGTTTGAAGTTCAGATTTTTAAAAGTCTTGAACTCAATCTAATTTTCCCAGAAAGCTGACCACATTCTATGGAAGTCCATCATAGAAAGAGTTTATAATTGAGCACTTTGTTTTAAATCCTTCAAGAGAAGTATTTAAATACTTGTAAATACTTGAATTCAAATAAGTATTTCAACACTGCCTCTTGAAGCTGTGCTTCAATTTTAATTTTGTGTCAGACTACTAGCCTAAGTGGAACACCTTCCTGGAAATTTTACCTATCACCATGGGCTTGACAATCCTTTAGTGTCTGGACAACTGGTTTGTCTCAAACTTTTGCCTGAAGTTGGTAAAGGCAAGGCAGCAAATCACTTTTACATTGTGGAAATATTCAATTGCAGAGTAATACAGTGCCTTATATCTTTTGTTAAGCCAGCTTTTAAAGTTTATAAGCAATAAATGTGATAACCTCAATTTGTACTTTTGAATTGGGAAATAAAGGTCAGACTTTCTATTGACCTACAAATACTGTGTGGCCACAGATGCACACTGTGGTCCACATGGAGCAGTTCCATCTGAGACCACATGACTGATTCTTATCCCCATAGCATATTTTCACCATGGCTTCTTTTAAGGAAAGTGAAGTGAAAGTAGATTTCTGATGTATTTGCAAGGTAAATTAGAGTAGATCATCAGTCTTGCTGCACAGTCCTACCTCTGTGGCAGCATCTACAATAATCGTTAGGACTGCTGCTACAGAACTCTCAGGAGCAATTTTTACCCTAAAATTATATCTCCTGGAATTATGTACCATTGCCGTATTGTGTCCAGCCACCTGTGAATTGTGCCAATCAGTGGTGTGCTCATAAACCAGCTCTCTGGGTAGGGGGAAGAGGCTGACTGTAGTCTTTTCTGATTTCTGTGATATAAATGCTCTCATCATGGTCAATTTCAGGGTACCAACTTGATAATGTCATTGAACATAGGTACAAGCTAGGTCCAGCACACCACTCAGAACAACCCACCCAGGATATCCCTCTCTCCCAACTGTACCTGGCTTCTAGACACCTGCTGGTCTATGTCTGGTAGCCAACAGCCAAAAAATCCTGAAGCCAGAGGAGGCACTGGAAGCAACTTTGGTGGGCAGGTTCTTAGCTCTACCTTGGAAAGTTTGGTCCACTTTTCTGACACGTTCTGCTCCTATTTCTCCACCCTGGATCTCCTTTTGTGCCTTGACTCTGCCATCCAGTAGTGCTATGGTGAACCCCAGAGGTGGAGGATTAGGGGCCTCCTTTCTTTCTTTGCTTCTACTATACTCTTGTGTCCTAGTGTTAAAATCCCATTTCCCTTACTCTAAATCAATCCTCCTTCTCCGGTTAATGACTTCAACTACACTTGACTCTGACTTTGGCTACTGCAACAAGCCCCCCCAAACCTTGTTCCCAACTCTGCTCCTCAGACAAGCCCCACTAACCCCAGAGGCTGGCGCTTGCTTGTGCTGCATTGGCATTTTGCCTCACTTCCTGTATCATGGTTTTTATTGGTTGGAGTCTCCTTGTTGAGGCGGAAGTATCTGCCTACCACTTATCCTGTCTCCATTCCTTCCTCCTGCTAAGCTTAGTCCCTTCGGGCTCCTTCTCATTGCCACACTGCATTGTAACCCTTCTGACAGCCCTTCCTGATAAGCACTGAGTAGGACTTCTTCTCTACCTAAAATATTCACTACCAATATTTCCAAGCATAAAGGTCATTTTAAGGTCAAGGAATCACTCAACCTCCTCCATGCGTAACTATAATTTTAATATGCTTTTTTATCAAGTAACAAAAACTACCATGATTAAGAGAATTTCTAATTTAATTTACATTTTTTGGATCATGACAGCTCCTCATACACTGGAAAAACAGTTTGTATGTGACTAAGTTAGACAATGTATCTAATGCCTAGCATGGTGCCAGTTCACAATGGCACAGAATAAATGTTAGCTATGATTATCATTGCTGATGCTGCTCTTACTCCAAACACACTACCTCACAATCAGACTGCTAAATGATCTCCGGTCTCCACTCTTGTTCGTCCTCAACCCACACAGCAGCAGGAGTGGTCACTCTAAAACCTGAATCTGATTGTCATAAAACACAAATTTGTTTAAGCTTTCCAATGTTTTCCCAGCAAACAAGAATAAAATGCCAACTTCTTGCCTACAACTATGAAGCCCTGCATGGTCTGGCCCCTGCCTAACTAACTAGTTTTCTTTCTGATCCTCAGATCAAGATTCCAGCCTCTAAAGGACCATTGCCCTTATTCTCTTCCCCCCGGTATACTCTTCCCCCAGATCTGCACACAATGTCTTCTTTTTAGTCATCAAATCTTGGTTTAAATGAAATCACTTCAGAGAGGCCTTCCCTAACCACCCAATTTAAATAGCTATCCCTTCACTTTCTATTACTTTACCTTCCTTTAATCCTCTGCATAGGATTAAATTATTGTATACCTTCCCCACCAAAATATAAGCAGAGATCCTATTTTGTTCACCATTGTATTCTAATTTGTAAAACATCTACTTTATTCAGCCTACAAAGAATACAAATGAGAATACAAATGCATTGTTGCAGATTCCTTGAAATTAATTCTTAAACTTGTCCCATCTATGGCCCCACTACGTTAAAGGATACTTCTTCTGAAATCTAACAAATCCTAATACTTACTCAATAATTTGAAACTGAAGGCAACAATACCTATGTTCCAAGCCTTGCCAGTTAGTTCCTATGGTCAGACTGGTCAATTACTATTTCCCACAGTGGATAGTCATTTAATCTACTTTTTCCCAGGCTGCAATTTTGGCATCACCAGGAATCAGGGGTTAAATGCCCCATTATGTAAATGAGAAGGTATATACTGCAAAGTCTGGCTCTCTGAAATCTGGAATTTTAGCATTTTAAGAATTCATTTCACAGCAAGTAGACTGATTCATTTCTTGTTACTGCAGCAAAAGGAACGTGGTATGAGGGGAACTGAAAGGTACTTTATAGAAACAGAGCCTTCTGCGTCATGGCAGAGTCTTGACTAGGGAACACTTAAACTAGGAGAGTTGAGATTGAAGTCATGGAAGTTCTTGGGCAAGCCATATACAATGCCACTGCATCCTATAGCAGGTGTTTTTGCTGAAACTACTTTCAGAGGCCAATTCCTCTCCAACACTGTGTCTATATACAGTTGACCCTTGAACAACATGGGTTTGAACTGCGTGGGCCCATTTTTGCATGGATTTTTTCCAATAAATGTATTGGAAAATTTTTTGGAGATTTGGGACAATTTGAAAAACTCACAGATGACCCACATAGCCTAGAAATATTGAAAAAAATAAGAAAAAGTTAAGTATGTCATGAATCCATAAATGTATGTAGATACTAGTCTCTTATCATTTACTACCATAAAATGTACACAAATCTACTATAAGAAGTTAAAATTTATCAAAACTTATACAAACAAACACAGACCATACTTGCCATTTGCAGCTGAGGGCAACGTAAAAAGATGTAAAGAGGCAATAATAATTCATAACTGAATAAAGTTAGCTGTAATACATACTGTACTACTGTAACAATTTCATAGCCACCTCTTGTTGCTATCGAGGTGAGCACAACTGTTACAATAATCCCCTTAAAATACCTCATGACATTAATCATCTCCTCTGAGAAGTTCATCACTCCAGTAAATAGCATATCAAAAAAAAAGTAATCTATAAGTTCTTACTTTTTCTTTCTTTTTTTTTGAGATGGTGTCTCACTGTATTGCCCAGGCTGGAGTGCAGTGGTGCAATCATGGCTCACTGCAGCCTCAAACTCCTGGGCTCAAGTGATCCTCCAGCCTCAGTCTCCTCACTACCTGGGATTATAGCTTTGGGGTATTTTTCACTGTGTTTAGTGCAATACCGTTAACCCTGAATATCACCAGGGGACCCGTATCACTAGTTATGTTGGAAGTGCTCCCCAGAAGCAAAATCACGATGCTACAAGAAAAAGTTGAATTGCTTGATATGGATCATAAAATGTATCCCCCTCCCAAAATTTAAAGATAAAAATTTAGGGAAAAGAGTTGCCAAAAACATGCCAGATTTCAAGTTGAAATATTAACATCAAGAATTTCTACGAACAAATAAGGAAAAGGAAACAAATAGAGAACTTACAGGGGAAAATGTATAACAAAATATATTTTTTAAAAACTTCTAAAATAGTAGATGAATAAATATAAATTTAAATTAAGACATTATGGTATAATAAATGTTTTAAATAAAATTAATAATTATAAAATGTTTTAAATAGAAATTCTCCATACTGTCAACAGCATAGTGAAATAGGCTCATAAGTTGGGAGTGGGAAAGTTAAAGTCTTGCAATCTTTCTGGAATGCAATTTGGTCATATATTAAATTCTTTTGACTTTCTAATTCTACTTTTAAGAAAATTATGCTAAGGAAATATTCAAATGGAAAAAAGACAGATATAATAACTTTCATTGTGATTTCGATTTTAATGATGAAAATGAGAAATAGTCTATCTAACCTTATATTAATCATTATAATAACATCTAATGCTTACTTGGTGCCAGGCACTGTTCTAAATGTTTTAATGACCACATATTAACCCATGTAATCCTTACAACAACACTATGAACTTTATTTTCAAACTCATTTTTAGAGCTGAGATAACTAAGACAAAGAGAGGTTAAGTAACCTGCCCAAAGGCACCCAGCTGGTAAGTAGCAGAACTGGGATTCAAAACCAGGCCGTGTGACTCCATATTCAATGGTCTTAACTCCTACACATACCACCTCACACATCTGTCCATATTATGGCACATGACATAGTCATTAAAATGTTTTCAAACACTACCTAATGATGTGTGAACATGCTGACATTATGATTAGGGAAAAATTCACTACACAAAAATATATATGTGGTATCAAAGAAGCAAAACACATACAAAAACTCAGAAGGAAATATATGTAAAGATCAAAGTGATTATCCATGCCTGGTAAGGAAGCTATAATTTTCATTTTCTTCCTTTTATTTTCACATGCTTCACAAAGTCCTAATGAAGATGTGTCACTTTTATAAACAGAGATACAAGTCATTTTTAAAAAGAGAATCATAAAGTATTGGTAGAATATTTTTGGTACCCAGACATAACTGAGAGTATACTAGGTACAAAATTCTAGATGTTGCTAGAATAATTTATATCCATTTGCATTCTCAGGCTAGTACTAATTGGCCTTTCCTATCCTTACAGTAGTGTGAGAGCTACAGCTATGTCTTAAAAGCTGGCACAGTGATAGAATTCTTACCCCATTAATGTATCTGAAACATTGCTTTTATTAATAACACATTCCTCGTAGCCTACTGAAGGCATCTTTCAAAAGCACCTACTGCCATTGCTGAAACAAAAACTCCCAGAGATTTAGAACTTCCATCTATTGAGAGAAAGAAGATTTATGAAAAGTACTTTTTTCTTTCTTTCTTTCTCTAGTTTTTGGCAAGGACATTAAAACATTCCTGTCTATAGCTAGGCTTCTTTTAGCTACAACCCATGTTAAAAAAGCAAACTGGCCTCTTCAGTTTGTTCCATGGAATTCAGATATAGCTTTGGCTTCTAAACCAATTGAAAAATCTTATTGTGTAAAACTTGCTTTTCTTTGAAGCCTCAAACCATTAGAGACAAATGAAACACACACACATATACATATATACCACCTTTCTCTATATAAACATCGAACACACTTTTACATGCCTCACTTTATCTTCACAACATCCCTTTGAGGTAATAAAGACGCAAATCCTTAGGCCATTGGGAGGCTTTCAAAATAAAGTTAAATTATGACTTACTTATAAAAAAACTGAAATATTAAAGCTATTCACATACCACAGAGTTTCAAAGGCTAAAAGCTGACCACGAGGAATAAAAAGCCGTGCACAAGTAAATGAATGCAGGAATTATGGTCAAGGCAGATTGCTATTTGGGGTCTGGCTAACAGATCTGCAATAAAGCACTGGCAATGCTAGAACAATCTTCTCATCCTACCAAGAGGAATTTTTTTTTTTATATTTCCTGAATGTAAATTATTTGTTTGTTTTTTCCAGGAGCTCTTTTTGTCCTTGTCCTTGTCAAACCTCACTTCCCTTAAAAACCACCCTCCAGCCCCTGGATCATTAGACAAGAGTTTTTCAACCCATCAACCAGCTAAACACTAAAGTGGGTCTTTGGGGACCCAGATGTGACTGTACCACCAAGGGAGGACACAAATGTCAATAACCAAGTTTGCCAGTGATGGCCTGCCGTTTGCCCAGAAGGAAGATCGAAATAACAGTGCTAATTTTAACTTCACCTGATTGGGAATACAGAAAGTGGCTTAAAGTATCTTGCTCCCCACCCCACTTAAAAGACAGAACTTGGTAGGCAAATAAAAGAAGGCACGATGGCACAAGTAGATGATTCCAATATTAACATGAGCGCACATTTAATTCAGCCACTTTCTCCCCAAGAATTTCGATAGCTTGTCTATTCCAAGAGGAATAAAGTCCAAACCCACCTGATCTGTCCTAAAGGCCCTACACGATCTGACTTTCCATTTATTTCCCAAATTAATCCAGCTACCCCAGGTGCAGCTTGTACACAATTCCCAGAATGCATCCTGCCCCATCTTGCCTCTGATCCTTTGCTCATGGTGTCTTGTCTTTCTCCCTGGTGTGTCCTTCCCTCTACTTCCACCAGTAATTACAAAAGTAGTTCTAATTGTTAATTGAGCTCCTGCTGAATGCCAGACAGTGTTCTCAATGCTTAATATCTGTCACCCCATGCAAGACTTGCAACAATCCTGTATTGTTCCTCTTATTATTATTCTTATCACAAATAAAAGCACACAGAAGCTAAAAATTTTATGTTTCTTCAACATCCAATCTACAAGAGCTTTGAGTATCTTTTGTCTTACTATAGGTTATACTCACTGAATTATTGTTTTTCTTCTGTTATTTATTGGTTGTACTTGTTAGGCCATTATCACAACCTGCCTTGTATGACAGTTCTGTGCTCAGTGGGCCCTTGAGTATAGAGAGGGGTGTCTCTCAAACTGATGTCTGGGCATCTCCGGGTCCCTGAGTCTCTTTCAGGGGTTCTGTGAGGTCAAAACTATGTCTACTAAGACTTTATTAGTCTCTATGATGTGCAATACCACAAAAAAACTGATTGCAGAAACAGACAGAAAAATACTGCTGAGCACCAACGTTCATAGCAGCATTATTCACAGCAGCCAAAAAGCCAAATAACCCAAAGGTCCACTGACGGATAAGTGGATAACCAAAATGCAGTATACACATGCAATAAAATATTATTCAGCCTTCAAAAAGAATGGAATTCTGATACATGTTATAACATGGATGAAGTTTAAAGACATTATAATAAGAGAAGCCAGACACAAAAGGATACATAGGAAAACATACAAACAAATATTGTATGTTTCCACTTACATGAGGTACCTAGAATACACAAATACATAGAGACAGAAAGTAGAACAGTGGTTATCAGGGTCTGGGGTAGAGGGAATTGGGGAGTGATTGTTCAATGGGTAGAGAATTTTGGTTTGGGATGATGAAAAAGTTCTAGATGTGGACAGTGGTGATGGTTGCGTATCAATGTGAATGTTCTTCGTGCTACTAAACTATATATTAAAAATGGCTAAGATGGTAAATTTTATGATGTTATGTGTATTTTACTACCATAAAAACAATTTAAATGATAGCAAATTTGATGATGTAAAACAGGGGGATAAAAGCATGTATTTTAGCAATTTGGAAGCAACCTTTCTGTTTTTATTCCATTGTTCATCATCATGTAGCTGCAGCCTCTGACTGTATGTTATTGATGAGCATAACAGACCCCTAATAGGTTTTTGAAATGGTTTTTCTACAATCAATTATTTTAATTGCCATGAAACTGGACAGATGCTTTGTGTTTCACCAAAGATTACGTGGCTCCTTAGACATTAGAACCTACTTATAAAACAGAAGTAGGACCTCAAAAACTTCGTTACTCAAAAATTTTTTTCTGTCTTTGAAAGTCCTTACTCCTTTCGGACAGTCAGGTTTTACTGTAGTCTTTTCCATAATTCATTTTGGGTGCAATAGGTCATGTATGATTAACTGAAGTTCTTCCTCCTGGGATGAAATACTAACGATACTAGAGACTTTTGAAATAAGCTCAACATTAAATACAGTATGTTTTTTATACATGTAAAAATACTGGCCTCATAGTAGATATGACTTTCCCAAGAGGAGAAATATTTTCCCATTGGGTAAGCTCTCAAATGGGATGAAAGGAACATAGTCTTGGATTTTCCCAAAAACTAAAGAGTGAGCTCAATTTCTTAAGGCGTTTCCAAAACAATTTTGCTAATCAACATAAATTAATTTATTTTTATTGTGAACGTGTCTATTTGTATCTATTTAAAGTAGTAATTCAAAATAACAGCAAAAAAATGCTATTTTGATACTAGTAATTGTTATTAATGATAAAATAGACATAAACAGTACTTTTAAAACCTAAAAATTATAATACCAAAGGAATACTCTATTTTCACAAAAGACCATAAGTGGAATAGGATTATATAAAAGCATTTCACTTTCATATCTTTCAGTTCACATAGATCTCTAAAGGAGGCCTTAAACCTTTGTGAATAAATAATAAAGAATCTCTTGGCTAAAATTTGGTAATTCTTGTACCTTAATTTCAAGTGGAACAGAAAAGCATTGAAGTTAAAAGCATTATAGGCCAATGCCTTTAGAATAAAAATGAAGAAGAAAAGGAATATCTGAGTATGTGAGTGTCAAAACACAGAGAGAAGTAGGTAGGATTATTGTCAAAAAAAATATATATATATACCCCTGTCTTTGACAGTCCATACTCAGAATGAGACACCTGAGAGCATAACAGGAAAATCCATTATTAGCATATGAAATCTCAAATACATTCCATTTAATTAAATACCTGTTACATAATGTCATTGTGTTTATTCCAGTACCTGATCCTTAACAGAGATAAAATAAATATTAAAATTTATTTTATCACATTCTACCTGATATGATATGACTTCATTAATGATGGATTGTCTAAAGCCAAAGAGAAATTTGTCCTATTTATGGGATGGAAACTAGGGCTTCTTTTTTCCCAATTTTTAAATGTTTTTTATTTGGACCAATGAATATAATATAAGCTAATTAAGCAAACTTGCAAAAATACAATAACAGTTTTTATTATTGTTAATCAATAGTATTTAAGTAGGACTACAGATTCCACACATTGTTACTCTATATCCAAGACTTCAGCCATTTCTGAGTAGGAATGGTCCATTTTTAGTAGTTAGAATAAAAATCAAATTTGATGTTAAGCATTCCCTATGTGTTTATGTAGTTTTCAATTTTACATAAATTTGGAGAAAATCCTCTAAGACTTGCTCTAAATCAACTCACATTCAAAGATAAGAAAACTTATCTGTTTTCTAAAAAGACTTTTATGTCAACACTGATGACTAGCCCAGTTAGAGACAGAAATGTGGAGATCATAGTTTGATTTCCATGCCTCGTCTGTATGCCCCTATGCCCCTCTTCTCCTTAAGCCTTAGTCAAAATGAATTTCTAATCCTTAACTTCTAAGCAATTATATTTGGAATGAAAGAGAATCTTCTGATACCCTTCAATCAGCTAAGGAACATACTGTTATCTAATCAGATTTCTGGATTGCAGATATTAGGAATATTTTCTGTGATATGTATGATACGTATTTGGACCAGAGAGAAAATTTAGAGATATTCATTTATTTATTTAGACAATAGAGAGACCAAAGTCTGACCCTTCATTTTCCTGTTGAATGTAGGAATCATAACTTAAGTTCCAGTTCTAAACACAGCACTAATATAAAAGGGTTGCCTAAGTACTATGACAACTTAGCATCAACTTATTAGGGCCAACTAATTTTTTTTTAAAATTTGTTAATTTTTCCACTATACCTTGTAGCAGAATTTGTACTAATCATCAGTAGGATCAATGTATTAGGATAATTTGAATGTAGTCAATCAAAGCAAGACTGTGATCTGCAGGACCCCTAAGGGAACCAATGAGGAAAGGAGTTCCCCTTTACAGGGTATGATAACTCTCAGCTTTCATAGTCAACGACTACAATGCTCCCACTGCAGGAAACATAATATTCCTCCAAGCTCCTACAGTTGGAAGATCAAGTCTCCAGCCCAAGATTCTGGACCTCACTTTGTAAGGAGACTTTTTACAGGATCTAGTCTCCATGGGCCACCCCAGACGGGAGAGTACTCACAAGCATTCACATCTATAAGGCAAGGCAACTGATGGGCCACTGCAGGTTTCCGTCTACATTTCCTTGCCTTTAACCTCTACCTGAAAAGGAGCTTTAGTCTAGATAAAATAAATGAGTTTATATTGGATCATTCTTTTTACATTGAATAATCCTATAATACATATAAGTAATTTGAAAAGGCTTTCTCTGGTCAGCTTTTACTCATTATGTGAAAACCAGTGGAGTAAATATAGTATGGTTCATAGTAAATCTGAGGCTCTTGTAGCTTTAAGAAGACTCAAGGCACTTCAACCTCACTTTCCTGATATCACAGGGATAGCAGAGGACATGCTGAAACCCTATTTACTTTCCAGCTCAGGTCTCTTTCCACTTTATCACATGTATCTCATCAAAATATTTCCTCATTGCTAAGACTAAATTACATAACTTACAAACACATAGTTTTTATTGGGATCAGTGAGTGAAATTATTTCCTATAGAAGATAAAGATTGAGACTTCTTTGATTCTTTTATTATGGCATCCACATTTTATTTATCATACCATGTAAGAAACTTAGACCAAAATATAAAAACTAAGTACAATTTAAAATTATTTCTTGACAGCTAACCAGGGCTTCAATGGTAAAAACTACTGAGCTGAAATAGTGAAAAATATTAATATTGTCTTTTACATAAAATCATACATCCTTAATTCTGTTACATGTTAATGTCTCAAAATTGGAATATGTCTTAAAATCAATGTGTTCACTGTCATGCACAAAAATATGTTTAAATCAATGATAGATCTAACAAGCAATGTAAACACAATAATCTGCTAAACCATCAAATCTGAACCTGACCGTAAAAGAAATGGAGCCTCATATCTGAGATCTTGGGAAAGTCCATGTGATCAAGATTCTCTTTTTGTTTTTTTAATTCTACAACTGCAGACACAGAGTTTAAATTTCTCATTTTTCTTGGTATTAATCAATACTCCCTCAGGCAATGCTCTTCCAGTCAGTGAAGAAAGCTGAGGTGGTCAGTGTGGAATATACGTGTCACATGTTTCCCACCACAGGGTTCTTTTTTTTTTTCCAGTTATAATTCTCATGGCGATTTACAGAGTTACAGAACATGTCCCTCAGGGTACCTAGGAAGGGAGGTTCCCGATTTTACTCCTCAGTACACTCTGGTCTTATCCCCTTTTGAAGTTCAAAGCTAGCCTGGCCCCTACACATACTCAAAAACTACTTAATATTGCTGGTGGTGTTAAAGTGGAAGCCAGAGAGGCACTCCATAAATCCCCCGATACTGAGAAAGAAGGGACCACTCATGTTTTCAAGCAGTAGAGAGTTCTCAAGCAACTGCCACCACAGCTTTGGGGAACTTGTAAATTTGTCTTTTCTCTGGAGTAGAATGATACCTTAAGACTCACCTGTTAGTAAGATATTTCCCTGCATGTAAACAGGACTTTGGGACCATCCACCTGCCTGCCTTTCTCTAGCTAACCTGGCTTTAACCTCCCCGCATGGACTCTGTTGTCCAATCCTTGTTGATATACTCTTGATTAATCTCAGATTTTCTACCTCTTTGGGGGACACTCTATTAAAGTATATTTATGGAGTATTAATATTAAAGATCACTAGAGTCCGTGGGTTCTACCAAAGCTGCCTCTTAGCAAATCGGCTTTGGTTTCTCACTTCCAACTCTCACCTCCCTGGAAACTTTGACAGATGATTGCTAAAAAAGGAAAAACTACCCATCTAGTCACGTGTAGTCAGTCCCCTTCCCACACTAAAATTGTCCCAATCTTTTCTCCGCATCCCAGCCCCCACTTCCCACAAATTGTCCCCAGACTTAAAGGGAGTGCCCTGACATCACCAGCTTTTATCACATCCTCATCTCTCTCTCCAGGATGGAGTGCGTGTGATTGGTCTAATGATGGCGTGGAATGAAGAAACCGAAAGAGGCCAGAAAAGCGAGTGCAGATGAATTATTCCTCGACCCCTCCCTGCTCCCCCACTGCCCTTCCGCCAGCATTGCCACCAGGTCTCCCTGGCTGCCCCCGGGCCAGTCCTTTCTCCCCACCCTGCTCTGATCCTGAAAGGAAAATCTAGCACAACAGAGTCTACTTTCCCATTCTAATCCTTTGTGCACCCAAAACCTCAGCAATATGCAACTTTGTCTCTCTTTCAGGATCTCAATAACAAAACAAATACAAGCAAAACAGAGACAAGGAGGAGGCAGAAGAAACTCTTTTATACCTTTTGTGTTTCACACTATTCTAAAGCAAAACAAAAACAAAAAAAACTCCGAATAGAACTGAGGAAATCTAATGGGAACCTTTTCACACACACAAATTGTCTTAAACATTATGATAAGTTTTATCCTTTTATTACTAGCATATTACATG
The DNA here is from genome assembly GCA_963574885.1 of Lepilemur ruficaudatus. Classification (NCBI taxonomy): domain Eukaryota; kingdom Metazoa; phylum Chordata; class Mammalia; order Primates; family Lepilemuridae; genus Lepilemur; species Lepilemur ruficaudatus. The sequence continues at coordinate 52,726 of CAUYRT010066376.1, forward strand.
TAAGCAGCATAGTATATTTCAAAGGCACTTCTGGGCATGGTTGAGGACCTGGAAAAAAAAAAAAAACACCAAAAACCTCAGTTTTCACCCGGTGGCACTATCACCTGCATACACTTTAAAGCCAGGTTCAGTTTGATTCTTGACTATTCTATTTTCTATCAGAAGGAAGAAACTTAGAAAAGTTATTTAATCTTCTGGTGACTCAACTTTTCACAATCTGTGAAAAATGACACCTACCTAATACGGTTATTAAAGAGGAACAAGTGAATTAATACACATTAAGCACTTAGAACTCTACCCGGCACATGGTAAGCATGCAACAAATATTTTTCCTATTATTATTATATAACACATTATTTCTAAATAGGTTGCAAATTTCCAAACATCCTTATGAACTAGAATCTGTATACAAGCTGGGAATTCTTGTAACTTTCTTTGACAGGAAATTTTAGGAACATGTTCAAATTAGTATCGAGTAGAATGATAGATTGTTCTCTTTATGCAGAGCTAATAAATAGTAAGAAATTGGTTTGATTTAAAAACCAGGAGTTTAATTCGGCCTAAGACGTCTTTGGGGACCAAAGCATGGAATGAACTTTCAGGGGATTTTAAGTAGTATTTCCTTCTGGAAATATTAAGAAAGGAACAACTAACTCTCTTTTCTGGATGACTTAAAATTCACCAGCTCAAAGGGAGACAATTAAGTGAATTTTATGAGGTTCCTTTGAGCCCTTTCCTCCATTTTGATGTAAGTATTAGTGATGAGGCTCTTAGAGGGTATCTAGAGCCATCCCTGTTTGAGACTTCATGAAACCACCACTTCAGCTCACCTCCCGCTGCCTAATATGAGCTTTCAGGGAATGGATAGCATTTTAGGACAGGAAATGACTGATGGTTTCCAGGGTCTCTTGGGGGTAACGTAATTTCACTGTGGAGGGCCAGGCCTGGGCCTGCCATGGCTAGATGGCAGTGAGGAGATCACTGTAGTGTGTTAACTGGGGTCCAGCAAACGATCTCTTAGAAGGCAGTGGATTCTGTTAAGTGCTAAGAGGTCTTTTCCCTACCCTGTAGGTACAAATGGTGAGAGTCTGCATTAACCCCCAATTTCATTGCCATGGTGACCTAGTGGTTTCCTGTGGAGGCTACACGGACCCCTCCACAGACCATCTGCTGTGACACATCAGGGAGTGTCAATGAACCAGTGCACAGCACTTGTGTCCTTCTCTATTAAACATCCAGCACAATGCTAAACTAAAGGGAGTAAACTTTTGCAAGTGGACATTCTTCTAGCCCAGACAGACTGTTTGTCTGCTACTTCCTATATCATTTGGCATTAAGGATGGGTTTGACATTATGCCAATCCAACCAGATATGTTCATGACATCCATTTAGATTTGGAAAGTAGCATGTGCGCCAGGCCCCATGCCATTTCAGTAACACTTGAATAATATTAACAAGATGACACCTAGCAAAAGCAAGCTATTATGTTTCTATTGTCCAGGCAGCCATTGTGATGTTTAGGAATCCTTCTTTTTCTCCAATAACACCAAAACTAAGCAAATGCAAACTCAGTTATAAGAAACCATTCTCCTCTTTTAATTTGAGAGCCTCTGTAATTTTGAAAGCTGTTTACTGCATCCATGGAAAAAAGCCTTCTCCCAACCCTTAATGTGTTGGGTATTAAGCAGTAACCATGTGTCAAATTCTATAAAAGACATAATATCCTTCTATATTGCCTACTGCGTTCACAACCTAAGCTACAGCTGGCTGCAATAGCTAGAAGCTGTCACCTGAGATTTTTCTGCACTTGGAGTAAGTCCGATTAGAAAATTCTCCCCATCAAGATAGTTAGTCAGGGTCAATAATACTTCCTTGAGAAAACTTGTTCAGGTGACATTTTACCATTCCAATGATAGCATTAAGGAGATATAATACAGAAAAAACAATCCCAAGAATGCCACAAATTCTGAGAGAATCAGAGGGCCTGCCTATTCACCACCTGACAATCACAGCCTGGGAGCCCAGGGCCTGTCCCTTTAGTCAGGCCTTGGGCCTTTAATCGCCTATGTCCCTGAAATTAACCTATGAAAGGAGCATTATGCTCACAATACACAGGGCAGACCTGAATTAAATTCCTATCGAGACCCAAAGTGAAAAACTCTGAGCCCCCCTGCTCTCCCCCTACTCTTTCCCTTTTTTAAATTGCCTGAACAATGACAAAAAATGCTTTTCTTGGCATTATTTCGTATTGTTTCCCTGCCCTCCCTCACCCCTAGTCTAAAACCCTAGGGGTCTCTGGCCTCAAGGGTGCTAGTCTGTTACCTTAGAGACTGTTTCTTTAGGAGGCAGTGGAGTGGCAGAGGACATGCCTTTGCTGCATACTTTGGCAACCATGAATCGCTGAACGCCGCTCTCATGAATGCAAGTCTTTCACTGCCATCTGGACAAGCCCACAGGTATAAACATTTTTTCAAGAAGAGAACCAGGGACTACACATTGCATCAGTAAACCTCCTGAATGACAAACAAAGCCACCCCATATGTTGGGACAGCTCCATCACATCAGAGTGGATGGAACGTAAGTCTGTCTCTAATGACAAGGTCAAATTAAATATTCAATTTATACATCCTTCAGCCACAGCAGGCAAACAATGTGAATTAGCCTGGGGAAAGAGGGCATTGGGGGAGGCAGAAAAAGGCTGCCACTGCAAAATGGAAGACCATTACATTTGGCCCAAGAATAAATATACTAGCTTAAAGAGTCAAGGGGAGGCCACACATTCCTCCCTAGCATTTCTCTAGGGTAAGCCCAAGAGAACGGGCTCTTTCCCTTGGCTTGGTGAAATAAGACTGGCACTTACCCCCTTCAAAGGCATTCTTATGTTTTTCGTAGACAAACATTACAGATGAAATTCTTAACATATTTATAAGAACACGGACTTTGTATTCCATTGAGGACCAACGGGGGGAGGATGTAAAAAAGGCTCTATTATGTTTTCCTACAAACAAAGTTGCTATGAACTTGGAATCCAGTCATATCCAGCTTTAAACTGTGTTCATCAAGGTGTCTCCTTTTTTTTGTTTTGATTTTATTGCATTTTGGTATAAAACTGTCTAATAGTTTACTAGTTTCTCAGATATGATGTCTTTTACATATCTATAGTTCATCATACACACAAAGAAGTCAAATATATAATTCTTGCCACACTCAAGCTTATATAACCAAAATAAAATTTTCCTCATAAACCAAGATTTCTCATAGAAAGAGATGAGAAAGAGAAATCTTAGAGGGAACAAAAAGGGCAACAAGAAAGAGCCAAGAGCTACGGGCAGGAATAAGCACGTGTCAAGAGTTTTCTAAATTTTGCCACTTCTGAAAAACACAAGTCTTCTAAAAATCTTTATGGATGGATGAAAAGACCAATAAGATGGGCAGGCAAATTTTTACAAAAATTATATCATGTCTAATACCCCTGCACAACCACTGGTCTGGTCTCTAACATGGCTTGGAGTGGAACTGGGAAGTTTGTAACAATATGTCCTCTTGCCATAACAAGCAGGGGTATTTTTTCCTTCCTTGACGATAGAGCTTTCCAGTTCAGTAAAAATCCTTATTTACCAGATATAAAAATGTTCCTTTTCAAGCTGTGAAATTGACCCTGGGCTTTTTCCTCTCCCTTCCCCCTCCGCCTTTTGCCTTTAAAAGTTCAGGATGTCTCAAACAGTAACTGTTACATTCTGTCTAGCAAGCCTGGACTGTGGACAGTGATCTAACCTCTTGGAAAAAACATGGAGTTCACCCAAAAACTGAGAGAGACATTCTCTCGCCCCAACCGCCAGCTCATGGGTTTCAAAGCTCCAGGACAGACCTCATGAACGGCTCGGGGCTCTAGCGCGCAAGCGGGCAGCGCCAACTCAAACACAGAAAGCACTTCAGCAGGTCTAAACAGCAGCCACACACCAGGCCAGGCCAGAAGGCAGGCGGGGATGGGGAGAAACCAGCCAGTGGGCCTTTGCCTGCGTCACTCTCCCTCAGCTTTCTCCTGTGTCTGGGACATGTGGAAAAAAAGAACTCCTCCCCGCCGTTGGACTGCAAGGTGAGGAAATCAGACGTTTCAGATTTAATGCACATAGAAACATCTTAACTCTTGAAAAGCAAAAGGTCTTGCTGATGTGTACACACACACACAAACACGCACACATAAACACACCCCTTTGCAGCAGCAGGTCATCTATAATCATTTTGATTTGCTTGAAAGCAGAAAAATTGGCCTTTGATAGGAAATGTACAAAATAAAGCCATTTCTTCCTACTTTGGGAATTTGGCTCATTTTTCTGAGTATTCTCAGCATCTACCCTTTCCTCAGGGCCCATCGCACCATTTTAAACATACTCAGCTTTCAATATATTGATCTTTTGCTGGCCTCGGCTTTCAACACTGACATAGGCGCTAATCCCCGTGGTTCCAGACCGATGTGTATGATTGCACAGTGGAAGAACAAAAGAGAATGCCCCCTCCACCAAGAGAGAGAAGGCCATCAGGTTTATTGACATAAAGATACTGAACTTCCGTGGGAGCATTCCTCTGCCCACTGAGTTTTTAAAGCTATTCAGTTTTTAAATCATTTCAGGTGTTATTCACTGGCATACAAAAGTTTTCTAACACGGACATACCACTCCCCTAGAAGAGTTTGTTGGTTAATACATCTTCTTATAAAGAGAATTGTTTAAGTTTATATTTCTGTATCCTTTTACCCTATTTTGTATTAGTTGAAGTTCTCCTACTAAACCTTATTTCAATAACTGCCAAATTGTTTTTTGTTCACTTACTCAACTAGCATGTATTGAGCACCCACTAAATGCACTCCATTGCTATTACAGGTACAAGTAATTTACATTGCTATCATTAAGAATCATAGCAACTAATTGGAGAAAGGCTGAATTTTTAAATTATAAAGCTTGTCATACACAACCCCTAAAAGGCCACTCCAATATTATACTCACTCACTGTCACTAAAATAGCTATGGAAGCACACATTGGATTCTGAATTCTCCACTGAATTCTGTGGGGCTGCCAGTCACAGAAAACATGGTCCCTGCTACAAGGGATGCGCGATCTAACTGGGTAGATTAAAATATGTTTCGCTTGTTTCATCCTTTTTATCTTGAAACTGAGACACCTGAAATGAGTATCTCTCTAAAAGCCACAGACTCACAATATCATAGAAAGTTATAACTAATAACAACTAATAGGGTATGTGTAGATATTTGCCAACCAAATTATAAATGACAGAGTGGGACTTGCCCAAATTTGAAAAATTATGTAGGGCAATTCAAAATCATTTGATCATTAGTTCTGACTTGAGCTAAGTGGAAGAAACAAAGTCTTGTTGGCCAAGTGGTGACTGACCTCTGCTTTTCTAAATTATCAAAATCTGAAGATGTGTAGTACTTCATAATGGGTTCATTGGTTTCTATTTTAATTCTATTTATTAATTTAGTAGAAACTTGACCCTTACATCACTAAGGAACCATACTTCAAAATAAAGTGACCTTTACTTTGGTTTTGAACACTTCTGAATGACTTCTCAAATCTGGATGAAGCCATTTGGCCCTTAAAACATAAAGGCTTAGTGTAATGACATTTTTCTCCATTTATGGATATATAAAACTAATTAACTTTATAAAACTCTAGAAGAAAGATTTTTTTTCTTGCTCCCAACACAGGGAAAGGGTAGATTTCAGCGGCCCACATCCCCACTGTGGAATTGTGCAATCCTGGCCACAAAAGAGCCCCTCAACCCTCTTAAGCCCTGAAACTAACATGGGGGGCTGCAGGAAGACTGTGAGGTGGAACCGTCCCAGGGAGGGAGCTCACACTGTGTCCCACACCCTTTCTGAGACCTAGGCAGCTACACTAACATACAATTTTCAATCCCGGCCTTTAACAGATTGCACGCTGTCCCGGGGACCAGTGGTGCCAAGACTGAGGCATTAGGGAAACTCAGGTTGTCACTGCTGGGACTGGGGCATAGCTGAGAATGGACTTCTGCAGCCAGGGCTGAGAAGCAAGCAAGGCAAATGCCACCAGGACTGAGACTAGAATGCAAACAGGACTTAAGGTGCTGCTGTGCTTAGTCACAAGTTTGGCAGGGGCTTCTGAAGGCTGGGCTGAGGCAGGAGTGAGGGTGTGAGAGGGATACGTATTCCCCACCTACCAGACCAGACTGTGTCCACTGAGGCCTGTGCCAGCCTCATCAGTGGCAGGGCGTCAGTGTGGCTGCTACTGCCCCTCACCCAAGCATTCTGCCTAGGAACTAAGGATCATCCCCCGCCCCCAACCCACACACAATGGCGGGTGCCTGCTCTCACCATTGGAGAGCATGAGCACAAGCCTGCCTGGTCCAGCTTTGCCCCCACCCCAAGACAGAGAACATAGTCTGGGGTCCTGGGAATAGCCAACCCAATCCACCATCTTGAACACCTGAGCACTCCTCCTGGGAGCCTGACATTGGGATAAAACTCCTGGCCACTACCCTTAGCTGGCACCTACCTGCAACTGTCACCTGTGGGCTGGGCCTGGAGACTGGCCCACCCAGCCCATCAGTGTGCACTGCTCAGGACCCACTGCTACTGCCACCACCCATGCCATGCTGGCTGCCCAGGAGCCCAAGAATCTGCACATGTGCCTGGTCTGCTGTTGCCACTACTGTCATCTAAGCAAGCCACCAGGAGGCTCAAGGATCATCCTGCCAGTAACTGACAATACTGATGCCAGTGTACAGTGCCCCAGAGCACAAGGATAGGCATGCTCAGCCCACCAGTGCTACCACTGGGGTGTGAAGAGAAGCCCACTTGGCATCCCAGTCCCCAGTACAACATTGCCTCATCTTCCACTAATAACCAAACCCTAACCCACAGAGGAAATCACAGATACCACTGAAGCTGTTTATAGCCAAAGAAATGATACAGAGCCTACACTGCTACATGCACCAAGAATCAAAGCCAATGTGCCCTATGCAGCCAATACCATAGATATATCTTAATGAAAGGTCCTCCCCTATGAAGTAAATTCAAAAATAATAGGAAGTAAATATCACACCAGATGTGCAGATGTCAATATAAGGACACAGGAAACATGAAAAAGCAAGGAAATATGACACCTCCAAAGGAACACAATAATTCTCCAGCAATAGATCTTAACCAGAAAGAAATTCTCAAAATCCCAAATAAAGAATTCAAAATATCTGATGGCAAGTACAAGTGGGGCCCATTCTTCGGGTCTTGTGTCACCTCACTTCGAATAATGGGTTCAAGCTTAATCCAGGATAATACAAGAGGTGCTAACTCACTGTCATTTCTTAAAATTGAGTAATATTCCATTGTGAACATATACCA